>OY253751.1:15769327-16019389 GCA_958009045.1 Oxytorus armatus | reverse complement strand
GGGTCGACCGGTCACGATGGCTGGAGTAATGATAGCCTGCCCTCGGCTTCATAATCAGTCCCCCATCTTAATTTATGTTTGCCCCTGCGCCCGTTCGTTGCTCTTCGTACATCCATCCATTCTCCCTTCGCGCATCGTAACAGTAGGTACGCTACGGTATACGTTTATATAGATATAGGTAGGGGTAGGGAATATAGTAGATCCCGTAAGGTTGGCAAAACGTTCTACTCTGCCTCTCGCTAACATCTCAGCGGCTCTTCACGATCCTCGAGGGATGTACCTGTGTGTACATATACCTCACAGACTCTCGGAGACCTATTTACTCCCGCTAATTCACCGTAATTCGAATCTACCAACTGTACACCCCGTGCTATATAGGGCTTCGGTTGCGTGGATATAGCAGATTTACGCGATTCGCCCGGGAGTGACGATTATCAACAAACACCGAGAATACCCAGAAATTTAAGGCCAATTAAGGGGGCAAATAGGGTTAGACGGTTCGAAAAATCGATTTTTTTTTATTTCATAAATTGTTAGTAAAACTATTGAAAAATATGTTTCCAAAATTTTAAATGAAAATTCCGACTCGTTCTATTGTTATAAGCCATTAAGGGGGAAAATAGGGTTAGGACAGCGTTTTCTCAATGATTTTCATGAATTTTTTTTTAGTATAAAAAATGAATATAATTTATTGAAACATTGAGAATATTTTATACATATATTTAAGGTAGTAGTCTGGTAACTTAAGCCGATTTTCATGTCTTTTTTGGAGGGCGTTTTTTTGTAGGAAAATAAAAATGAATCGTTTTGGATATTTAGGATGTTTTTATTTACATATTAAAGATACAAAAAAAAATTTGTTTGAAAAAATTTAATAGTTTATTATTATTATTATTATTGATAGAAGTTGGCACCTCGAAAAAAAATTGTTATTTATTCAGGAAATTTAACTTCAGTAGTTCCGACCAGAATGACATGTCTATAGATTAAGAATTATCAAGAATTTTTGATTTCAGATAACATCAAGAGCCAAAATCACCGGGGCCGCCTACGCGCTTTTTTTCGAGATGCCAACTTCGATCAATAATAATAATAATAATGAACTATTAAATTTTTTCAACAAAATTTTTTTTTGTATCTTTAATATGTAAATAAAAACATCCTAAATATCCAGAACGATTCATTTTTAATTTCCTACAAAAAAACACCCTCCAAAAAAGACATGAAAATCGGCTTAAGTTACCAGACTACTACTACTACTACTACTTAAGTATATACTATAAAATTTTTGAAGAATTTCCTTGAAAAACACCGAAAAAATGTATGACTGCCTTGACTTTGTTTTTCTTGGTACTATTTTTTCTAACGCGTTTTTCTGAAAACGACTTTTTTTGAACTTGCGTACACGCTAGTTTGAAAAGTTTTCAACCAATCGTTTTGAAAATTGGCAGTTACTTTCTTCATAGTATTGCGCTCTATTTGAACCTAAAATCGGAATATTATCATTATTTAAAATAATTTTTTTTTGCAAATAAAGTTGTAAAAAATCGCAAAAAATCATGCTTTTTTGTTTTGACCCCTGTAAAAAATTCAATTTTCTATTTGTTTGATAGCATTTAGGTTCATATAGAAGAGAGACATATAATAAAAGTAAATTCCAAACTCGTTCGATTTCAGATGAAAATTGCGGCTTCCAGAATGTGCGCAAAATGCTGAGTCTAATTGTGACCTGCAATATGGGGTCGCTAATATCTTTGGTGTTTTTCGAGGAAATTCTTCAAACATTTTCTAGTATATACTTAAATATATGTATAAAATATTCCGAAAGTTTCAATAAATTATATTCATTTTTTATACTATAAAAAAATTCATGAAAATCATTGAGACAACGCTGTCCTAACCCTATTTCGCCACCTTAAAGATATTTCTCAACGTCTCCATTCATATGCCAGAATTGGTTTTTAAACAATATTTTTCGATGTCCTTAAAGTAAGACCTTTGAAAAGATACCCCACTTGCAGAATTGATTTTTTGTTTTATTTTTTTTTAATTTTGGCAACGCGTTTCGACCCCGTAAAATTAGGACTAAATTTTATTTCGAATGAACAAAAAATACATTTTAAAAATACTCGATTAACAATCATTCTGTTTCAAACTCTTTTATCCGTATCTTTTCGTTCGAAACTGAATATTCTCCGCATCTTCGATATAGCTGACTTTGAAGAAAGTATTATCCTATTGGGATTCGAGCCGATGCATCGATAAGTCGAGGGTTAAAAAAATCCCACATGTTTTATTTTTTGTTTGTGTCGATCGATCGTAAATTGAATCACGAGACTGCGGCTCTCTCGCTTTAACGTTACGTAAACGTATATGCAAACGAATTTTAACACCTCACAAAGTTCTACCCCTTCGAATCGAGGTATTCTAATGATAAAAAAATAAAAAAATCTTTATCTGATTTCACGCCCATCAGGCGATCTCTCAAAGTCCAAGTGTTCTATACCCGGACGAAACGAGCACGTGGTGACGTACGCATTTTTGTTCGTCATATTACCAATCGGAATTTCTGAACAGAGACACATCTCGAAGTCCGACGAAAGTTCAGAGGTCGTTAAATCGGGATGAGAGAATAGAAAATCTCGTAAGATATTCGAGAGCATCTCTCGAGCGTCTGATAAATAATTATTGACTACCAAAGAATTTATTTTATTTTTTATCGACACTTTAAAACAACGATCTAATGTATATTTGATAATTCGATGAAAAAAACGTATTGGAAAGTGACAACGGAATAGGATCGTTCTTTGCAAAAAAAAAAGTTCGATGAATAAACCACAGAGCCGAAGAAACGCGTATTATGTTGATGTATAATGTGTTTTGTATATTATAGGTAATTTCTCTCTCACTCGCGAGCGTCCATTAATCGAACGCATGGATGATCACGAACCAGTTCGTAATCAGTTCATGCGTAAAACTGGGACAGAGGGAATGCCCCGTGACGTGTTTGTTCGACTCACGTGCCGTCTCGCGATGCCACGTGTCTCTCTTTCTCTCGCACACTGTTTGTTTGGTAAATGTTGTTATTCAGGGTCAATAATATGATTTCGTGAAGGAATGATAACAGACACGAAAAATAAAATGATGAATTATGATTGTTTTCCTCCATTTGTACAAGGGTGTCCCAAAATTAGCACGTCAGAGTGATACGGGAGTTAGAGTGGCTCCGGACCTATCCGAAAAAAAACAAATATCACCCCAGTTAAATTCTCATGGTTTTCGCGACAAATCGTCTTTTTTGATTTTTCGTAAAATCGCTATTCTTGTTATAGCGCTGTTTTCGTTCGTGTTTCCGACCACTTTGGGATTTGGTGTGAATTTGAGCTTTGATTTGCTTACGATTTTTGGACTTTTATAGCAATGGTAGCGGGATAACAAGTACTGGGTAGCGATTATCCGAGAAATAAAAAAAAACGATTTTTCTCGAAAACCATATCAGACTTTTACCGACGTCATATTTGTTTTTTTCTGATAAATCCGGAGTCAATCTAACCACCGTGTCATTCTGATGTGCTGGTTTTGCGATACGTATAAGAGCCTAATTATTTTATGAGTAGTGCGCGCTTCGATTAGTTTTCTTTTACAATTTTTTTATCATTCGAATTTATCTCGATCGTTGCGAGATAAAATGTTCAGTTAGGACCCTCGTGAAACTACACAATTATTCCGTACAAAATATGTACGTACGAGGGAGGACCCAAAAAAAAAACGGGAATTGCGCTGCGGCGGGCGGGAGGGTGGGGGAACCCATTGCTCGACCAGGTGTCCATTGGGGACACGTCTCCTGAGTTAATGTACGAAGTTCTGTCGCCGTGAGTGCATCGGTTCGCCCGTGGGAATTTTTGTAGTGAAACAACTTTTTCCATTTCGGCGAAAACGTGATGGCCGATTGTCGACAGCAACGCGCGGCTGTGAAATTTTGTTTCCTGTTGGGGAAATCGGCCGCGGAAACTACTCTAATGCTTAAGACTGCTTATGGAGCTGCTGCCCTAAGTAAAACCAGAGTCAACGAGTGGTTTTCACGTTTTTAAAATGGAGAAATGTCAATTAAAGACCAACCCCGTTCAGGACGCCCGTCAACGTCAAGAAGTGACGAAAACGTCGACAAAATCAATGCTCTCATTCATGAAGACCGTCGCCGAACCATTGATCAACTCTGTGAGATGTCTGGGATATCATGGAGTTCAATTCAGAGGATTTTATCCAAAGATTTGCTCATGAGCAGAGTTGCAGCCAAATTTGTCCCTCGCCTTCTCACAGACGAGCAAAGGGAGCGTCGACTTCAGGCATGTTTTGAACTTCAAAATCAGCTCGAAGAGGACCCTGAACTTTTTTCCAAGGTGATTACTGGTGATGAATCGTGGTGCTATGGATACGACCCCGAAACAAAGCAGCAATCAAGCGTTTTGCCACTGTGGAGGAGGTAAAACAAAAATCGCTAGAAGGCCTAAAGAACATCCCGATAAGTGTATTTAAAAAATGTTTTGAACATTGGAAGGATCGTTTGCAGAGGTGCGTTGTGGTCAAAGGAGAATACTTTGAAGGTGATCAAAATTTGGTGTAAAAATATTTAAAAATAAAAAAATTATGACGAAATTCCCGTTTTTTTTGGGTTCCCCCTCGTATAGTTCGCATTGCGCAAATTTCCTCCCCGGAGCTCCGAATACATTTCGTTTCTTCGAACAAAGTCGATCTCTTATCATACCGGGAGGAATGTTTTCAAGGGGGAAAATAGGATTGGACGGTTTAAAAAATCGATTTTTTTTAATTTCATAAATTGTTAGTAAAACTATTGAAAAATATATTCCCAAAATTTTAAATGAAAATTCCGACTCGTTCTATTGTTATAAGCCATTAAAGTGAGTAGCTCTCCTTCAGGCCCCGAGCGCGACACGTGTATAAACGAGCGTTTTTCTGAAAACGACTTTTTTTTTAACTTGCGTACACGCTAGTTTGAAAAGTTTCCAACCAGTCGTTTTGAAAATTGGCAGTTACTTTCTTCATACTTATTGCGCTCTGTATGAACCTAAAATCGGAATATTATCATTATTTAAAATAATTTTTTTTTGCAAATAAAGTTGTAAAAATTGGCAAAAAATCATACTTTTTTGTTTTGACCCCTGTAACAAATTCAATTTTCAATTTTTTTGATAGCATTTAGGTTCATATAGAAGAGAGACATATAATAAAAGTAAATGCCAACCTCGATTGATTTCAGATGAAAATTGCGGCTTCCAGAATGTACGCAAAATGTTGAGTCTGATTGTGACCTACAATATGGGGTCGCTAATATCTTCGGTGTTTTTCAAGGAAATTCTTCAAAAATTTTATAGTATATACTTAAATATATGTATAAAATATTCTCAAAGTTTCAATAAATTATATTCATTTTTTATACTATAAAAAAATTCATGAAAATCATTGAGCAAAGGCTGTCCTAACCCTATTTTCCCCCTCAAATTGCAACAACGAAAGTGAATTGAGTGCGAAAAAAAATGACAGAAACAAAAAAAATGATTTGAACACTTTTTTTCTGTCCTTTGTTGAGTTATGAAAAAATAAAACCGCAACGACAGTGAGAATTATTTTGGATGGATCCAAAAGCGTTTTTGTGATGAAAAAAATGTTTTCTCCAAATTCAACATACTCGACTAGCCTCTACCGAATAATCAATTGACCCTTGTTTAAATAGTAATGTAAAAGGAAACCGAAACGTTTGAAAATAAAAATCTCGCGAGTTCGATGTACCGACGATTCGCGCGTGTACATTTGTTACGTACAAATTACGTTATGCTCTACGTACGTATTTATTTATAATTAGGGTTCTAGCCTCATTACAGTTGTGTGGACGTTGATGTGCAATCACACTAGCTACTCCCGCGCGTGGAATTTAAAACCGTAAATATCTTGAAAAACTAAAGGGCGTAATTCGAAAAATTGCTCGTTCAAAACAAAATGCGATAAGCCCTTTTGATTGTAAGTAGTCGGTAGAGCGGTCTATCGCGCATTATCATTAATGATAATAATAAATCGCGAAAAAAAAAACATTCATTTATGCATCGAACGCGAGCGACAACGGGCTTGTACATAGCAAAATCATGAACAGAGAAGTCCGTAGTACGGTTCTCAAACGCGGCAAGGAGAACCGTGTGTAATTATCCGACGTACGACGATGACGAGACGAGCAACGCTAATTATCGCTCCAATCACGTATAAGCCAATGTGTGGGCAACGTCCGAGAACCTCTCGTGTCATCGGCACGACGTGCATTCATTTTTTTATAATTTTTTTTTCTTATTGACCATTTTCTTTTTGCTGCATTTACGATTTTATGTTTATTTTTATTAATAATTTTCTATTAGCCTCGATAATCCGTATCAAACGTGTGCTCGCGTTTGACGTAGGTGAACGTTATCAAGATTTTATTTCTTAATGTCGTTCGCGATCTGTTTAATAAGCTCGGCAAGGACGCGTTTAGATCGCCTACTCTCCGGCGTGCATACATATATATATATCTGTCTCGTGGGTACGATTAATTATTAAATCATTCTCGTTCAACTGTCTGCCATTCTAGATATATGTACGAAAGCAACGAGTGACAACGTCCGACGTTACAACGGTACAATGAATATCGGAGAATCCATTGGTTTATTGAATCGTTTTGCGTGTATTATTGTGATTTTTAGATTGTTTCTAGATTCAATTAATGACGAATTCGTCGTTGATTTATCGACGATTAAAAAAAATAATTGACAATATACATTCCTCTGTCTTGTAACGAAAAAGAAAGATGTTTTTTTAAGTAATTTGTACAATTCAATTGAGCCTTGTAGGTGTCGTTGTAAACATAGAAAAATTAATGCAATTTTTACAACGACACCCATGAAATTTTACTCCAATTGCAGAAATTATGGTAAATATGGAGCAAAGGGGACCCACTTCCCATGACCTTTGGAGTAGGTCCATTCGACGCGTTTTTGTACGAGAAACAACTTTTCCCTCTGACAAAATTGAGGGTCGTTATTTATTAAAAAGTTATTAGCAAATAAAGTTAATAATTAGCATAGTTATTTTCCTTATACCAGTCAGTCCAAATCATCTTGTCCTTCACATGCTTGTTAAGAATACCGCCCCTGAGTAACTTACAAAAAGTTTTATCCGTCGCTCATTGTTTGTTAAAAAGTTATTAACAAAAGAAGTTTTACTTTTACTGGTGTATGGCAAACAGTACACGTATCAGCGGAGGAGGACGCGCCCCCCGGTACCCCACCCCCCCCACACCAGCCCAAAAACAACCCAAAAACAACCCAAACAACCCAAACAACCCGTAAATATAGTAAATAACACATATACCCCTTGCTAATACGTATGCTACTCATCATACTAACACAAGTACATATGAGTGAATGGGGGTACGAAGGTGAGAAGGCGTGTGGCGGGAGGGGCGGATCGTGTTTGGGGGTGGAGGGTTTTTTGTTTGATTATGTTGTTTGGGTTGTTTGGGTTTGTTTGTTTGGGTAGTTTTTGGTTTGTTTTTGAGCTGGTGTGTGTGGAGGGGATGCAGGGGCTGCAGCTCCCCCGCTCATACGTGTACTGTTCGCCATACACTAGTAAAAGTATTTCATGTTCGATTTATGAAACTTCTTTTGTTAATAACTTTTTAACAAACAATGAGCGACGGATTAAACTTTATTATGTTACTCAGGGAGTTTATTCTTGACAACGTATGTGATGGACAAGATGATTGGGACTGATGTATAAGGGAAATAGCAATATGAATTATCAACGTTATTTTTTAATAACTTTTCAATAAACAATGGCCCGCAATTTTCCCAGAGGAAAAAAGTTGTTCAGGAAGGCTCCCTTGACATGATCTATGAAGGACAAGGTCATCGGAAGTGGGTATCCCTTTTGCTCCATATTTACCGAAATTATAAAAATATTCCGAAAAATTGTTCCACCGTTCATGGCCTTAATTATTTTAACGTAATGTTTTCCTTCTAACCTGCCACCACATTTTCATCCCAATAATAATATCAATAATATCAATAATCCTTTTATCCTTTTTTTTTTGCCATCGATATTGAACTTATAAAAAAAACGGGCGTGACGATGTTAATGCCTTGGAAAATGGCTTTTATTATCCCGCAAGGGAATAAAAGTCATTCGAGTGTTTGTATTCGTCGGTTTCGCGAGTATGTAAAGTGTTCGTGTATTTCGTTTTTTTGTACGATATTTCACGGCTGTTGAGCGTTGTTGAATTTATCGTTGTAAGGATAGCTCGTAAACGATCGTTCAACGGACTCTTCAACACACCCAAAGATATATTGTGTATGTCTGTACGGATATAGAATAACGTGTATATTTCTACGAGTTTGTATTCATTTTCTATATACATTGATTGTCGAATGAAAAACAAAAGATCGTAATTTCGATGAATTTACCGTGTTAAATCGTCCGTTATAGGCCCTTCTGTTCGTCAGACACACGGCAATGCTTGTAAAGCCTAGGAGAGAATTCGAGTGTAACGAGAACTCATTAGCTGATCAGCGGTCCGTGAGGCTGAAAATCGATCACACGAACCTCCAAGATCATCGAGCTCGCGGTTATCTACTATATTGAAGCCTAATAGTTCGGGAACACTGGCTATATTATCGAGACTACGGGGAATATCAGCGACAAAGAGAGAGAGAGAGATGGACTAGACACCGACGACCGTATTCTTCGAGAAACGTCGTGCGCCTCACACTCTTTTACATTTTAACAACTTTCCGTACGTGTTTATATCGAGAGTCTCTCTGTATAGATAGAGAAACGGGAGTGGTGGGAGACTCCTTGTGCGCGACGACGATTAGTCCGAGTGACGCAATCATCGCGAGGCATAAAGTCGCGCGAACGTTTATACAAGCCGAGAGCGAACGATTCGCATTGGTGGAGGACCGAGGAGGCGGTGATTGACGGATCGTTTTATCGGTAGGCAGCGTTATTGCTGCACGAAAATGCGATGGTCACCGTATGAATAATAAACAAAATATTATACATCGAAATTCTTCGATAATATAATTGGGGATGATTTTTTTTTTAAGTGTTTTTTTACAAATTTCCTAAAAATTGACACATCTCGTTAATTTACAAAAAACATTCTGCAAGTTATTTTCAATTGGAATTATTATTTTATAAAACTCATGCGAGATGATCGTAAAGTTTTTAATTCACCACTAATTTCACGTAAAATCGTTTTTTTTCTTTTTAACTTTTTTTTTCATCACTCGACGTGTCTAGACCCTGCCTCGCTCGATATCCAATTGGTGATCTCAATGGACCTTTGATCTTAATTGTTATAATTTTTCATAGAGACGTTCTTTCTGACGGTTGAAGATGAATATCGATAAATTCATACGAACGAATGAAAATAAAAATGATACGAACGTATAAATATATCGATACAGACTTCAATGTTGCACTGACGATTTTGTCTCGATGATAGGTATGCAACGGGCTCCGATAATACCGTTGCTGCCACGAGAGCGAGCCACACCCTTCGCGATCACAGCTGTGCTCCGATACACCATTTGTACATATATATAATATATATATATATATATTATATAATATATATATATATACATATAAATAATATACGCATCATAGTCGTACAGACAGGATACATATATGCTGTATGTATCTGCGAGTCGTCGGGGCATATGGACGCGGAAGAGGTTGCTCGTGAATACATATATACGCATATAAATATATACATATGGATACACATTTTAATACGTATATATCTATACGTCGCGGAGCAAAGTCGACACGTAAACCTCGGAGTTTCCCGTGTATAGATATAATTCCCGGGAGCAAACGCCCCATGGCATTCAGGCAGTACGTTGTAACATCCTTACAGGCGTCCCGCCGACTGCTCCGACGCGAAAAAACGAGAATAGTTTTGAAAAAAAAAAAAAGATCTGAAAAACAAAATAAAAAGTTGATATATGCCGCGAACATGGATAACGATAAGGGCAGTGGAGAGGAGGAAAAAATAGTCCTGGAGAATCATCGAGAATTTATATGGAGCATTTTGTGGCAAATCGATCCAAAACAGTATCCTCGACCTCTCGAATTTCGGTCATAATTCTTAATCGTCGATTAAAGTCCAGAATTCATTCGGTTTATTTAACAAAAAACGTAATTTATTTTTTATGTATTTAAAAATTATCCATTGCGATGATTGAGCTTTGATTTCCACGTCATAACCATAAACCCATGATTCGTCACCAGTTATGACCCTCTGGAGCGAATTTGGATCGTCGCGGACCGAGTCCAACAGCTCCTTAGCAATGTTAACGCGACACTGTTTTTCTTCGAAATTGAGCAATTTTGGCACGAATTTCGCAGCGACCCGTCTCATGCCCAAATCATTGGTAAAAATCGAATAGCACGAGCCAATCGATATGTTTAGTTCCTCAGCAACTTCTCTAACGGTGTTCGACGATTGGCCAATATTATTTTCTTCACTTCATCAATGTTTTCGTCTGTTGTTGATGTGCTCGGGCGTCCGAAACGCATTTCGTTGTTCGCATCTTCTCGGCCCTGTGAGAACATTTTGTACCACCGATAAACGTTGCTCTGGTCCAAGGTAGCTTCACCATATGCCACAGTCAACATTCGGAATGCGTCCGCGCGCTTAATTTTGTTTTTCACACAAAATTTCATATAGATTCTTTGATCCATTTTTTGGAATAGGCAAAAATCGAAGACAAGCCAAAACACGTCTAACCAAAACAGCTGTCAACAATTAACTAAACATTAAAAATGGCCGATTTTTTCAGCATAAGTGAGGGACATGGGAACCACCCTAACGCCACAAAAAAATCGAAAATCGAATATACGTAGCCCGCGGAAATTCAAAATTCGCGATACTTTTTGAACAGACCTCGTATACGTGGTCGACACGCTTTTTGAGAACTGTTTCGAACTCTTTAAATTAGGATACATTTTTGTTTTATCTAAAATGTTTTTTTTTTTTTTTTTTTTTTTTTTTTTCAAAAAATTACTGTTGAATAACGGCTGGCGTAAAAAATGTTTGAAACGAACTGAATTTTATTTAGGGTCGAAAAAAAAGGATTTTAAAAATCGTTAACTATTATATTGTATATTAGGAAATTTTTACTAAAATGGCGCATGCATATCGACTGTTAGTAGGCAAAAAGGACCTGAAACGCGTTATTTTGAGCATTAAATTTCGTGAGTTAGGACCTTTACGTCTGTCAGCAGTCGAGATATGGATGAGGCAGATCAGCGAAAGATCGAATCGCTCGCTGGGCTGAAGTCGCCAATCAATACGGTTTCTGTTGCATTACGGCATTACAGTGTATATAAGTATGTAAAAATAACTGAAAAAAAAACTTGAGGTATCGTCAGGCTGCCGCCGAGCAAAAGTTATCCGAACGTTTCATCGACGCGCGGCACGCATAGTATAAAACGTAGGACAGAGGAGATGTAGGAATCTCTTATGCGAGACTGTATATATACGTATTTATAGTACGTCTATCTAAAGGATCGCGAAATTTCCTGCCGCGATCAGGAACGTGGACGACCTACGAGAAGATTCAAGTCTCTGTCACGCGGCGCTTGTGCATCCGCAGGTGAAACGAGGGACATATCCCTACGTAACTGTATATTGATGAGGTGCGACACGTTGAATGCCGAGAAAATGAAGGGACGAGAAAACTTGAAGGAAAATTCCCATACAGAAATTCATTCTCTACGTTGTCAATGACGGAAATGTGAAAGATATTTCAAAACAATGTGTTTAATTCAAATTATTGAAAAAATTACTCCAAAATTTAATTCTACTCACATTGTTTTAAAAATTACTCCAAAATTTAATTTTACTGAAATTGTTTTAAAAATTACTCAAAAATGTAATTTTCCTTAACATCTTGTAAAAATTACTCCAAAAAATTAGTTTAATTCCAATTGTTGTGAAAATTACTCGAAAGGAAAGTATAACTTCAATTTTTCTAAATATTACTCCAAAAATAAAATGAGATTTACTTGAATTGGGATGGGGGTGAAAACAGCGAAAGAAAAAAAAGTCGAACGTTCGAAACAGAGAAAGACCATAGAGTTGAAAACCAATGGACGTGCACCAATGGATCGTTCGAACGCGTCCACTGGTATTTTTTTCAGTCTTTCGCTATATCGGCCGTGGGACTTTTTGATAATTTCTATTCAAGCCATACGATTTTTAAGATTTCCTCTATTTCGACCGTTCGATTATTTTTCTTTCGCTATTTTGGAACCCACCCTTGAATTGTTATAAAACTTACTCCAAAATGATCTTTTACTCCAATATTTGTAAATATTACTCCAAAATGAAAAATCACTGTCCATATATCAACCATTGTGATATTAAAATTTGTCAAATGTTTTTTTGCACACAAAAATATGTATGTATGCGGAATCCTTCCTCTATTAGCTGGTATTATTCGTTGCAGTGTCCTATCTCTCCCTCTCTCTTATTCGTTTACTTGGGGCGAGTCGCGAGAGCATAATATCCATCGGATCGTTAATTTACCTCGGTCACTTGGACCGTGCACTCTACCTACGATATATCTACCTGCGCCATATCGTTCGAAGCAGCAAAAGCAACGCACATAGTGCACCGGGTCCATACACTGTTAGGAGATACATAGAGAGCAAACGTTGAACTATATATCCTCGTGTTGTTCAGCTACAAATATGTACAGCACTTGTATACGCAAATACCAATGCATTAAAATCCTGTCTCTGTGTGTTCTCTTATTTGCTCCCTGTGCGTGTGTGTACAACTAAGCGGATTATAACTCTCCCTCTAGCTTGTCGCTGAACCAGTATTCCCCAACGACTACGACTACGACGACGACGACGACGGCGACGACTACGAAGAACGCGCGCTGATTATTTAGCAATACAAATCACACGATGCGAGTTCGCAAGCGGGACTCGATCGAGAGAATAAAAGAGAGAGAGGGAGCAAAAATAAAGGGAAAAATGGAGAGATATAACGCGTGTACGTTATGCATGTGTGTATATAGAATGTTGAAAGTTAGAAGAACGTAACGAACATCGTAGATTTCAAATGATGTCAGATACATCGTTTTTTAGTTATATCGAGTCGCAAAACTCAAAAGGATGTCGTTAACGTCGTAAAGATATTGAATAATGTAAAATACACCGATTTTTTAACTTACAACGAGTCCTAAAACCGAACATGACTCGTTCAACATCCTAAAAATATTAAATCATTTCAGATACATCGTTTTTACTTATAACGACCGTTAAAAGTCAAAAGGACGTTATTCCAGATCGTTAGAGATGTTGAACGATGTATAATACGCCCTATTGACTTTTAAACGTCGACAAACGTGTACGTGTACTCTGTTTATTGCTCTCTCGCTCTAAATCCGCAGCGCGGAGCCATACAGTGCTCAGGCGCGGTATCCTCGCGTGCGCGGGCGTGGTACTGTTGCTGTTTGCCGCTGATGGCTTCTGGCTCACCGATATATGTACCGTTTCACGGTTCGTGCACGCTGGACCGGCTTAGGAAGCCGCGAGAGATGCCTGGACCGCATTTACTCGGTGAACGTAACTATAAGTATATTTAACGTACATGGGACGTTTGAGGATTTCCTTTTATTATCGGAAAATGAAAAAAAAAAAATTAGTTAAAACTTCTGACCTACTCTGGCTTGAACATGAGAATTTTTTTAATCATTCCCTTGAGGTGAATTTTTATTTACGATAAAAATAGAAAAATTCCTATTTAATAGAGTTTAGCGGAAAAAAAAGAAAAATTGAATACCCTTTGATGATACAAAAGTAATGTAAAAAAGCGTGGAACAATTTCGAGAGGGACAAGAACGAGAAGCCAGGTCGACTTGACGTAGAATGCCGCATACATAGAGAGATAGAGAAAGAGAGAGAGAGAGAGAGAGTGGTGCATTACAAGTTTGCAGCCGCTGTTGTACATCCGGAGGAATAAATCTCGGGCATAAACACGCAGTAAGATTCTGTCCCCTCGTTAAATGATTCACTATCGCACTCTACCGATCCCTCTAATTGTGTTAAATAAACAGTATTATTTAAATTAGGAAACCATTGCTTTTATACGGCATAAAACAATTCTCATATCAGCAACTAAAGTTACAGTAAAAAAAATGAAAAAAGAAAACAATCTGTTATAAATTTTGTGATGTGATAAAAAAAAGTACTTCTCCCCGGCAGGGAATCGAACCCTGGTCGCCCGCGTGACAGGCGGGAATATTACCACTATACTACCGAGGACATATGATTTTCATGTCATAATCGTTTCCTCGACTTTCACGCATTATCACGCCACTTGCCGTCCTTCGAGAGAGATGTAATGTGCCGCGGAGGCAACAGCGACGGCCGCAATATTGATGAGGAGGCTGGCGAGAGGGGCTGAGACAACGGGGAGCGACGAGCAAGACCCACGAGGGGCAGAATAAAACGCTTGAGCAAGACTGATTTCTTTGTATTACCAAATTTACTGTTGTACGAACTGTTTGAATTGTATAGAATCGCGCAAAAAATGAATTGTATGTATGATGGCAAGGGCCCGGAGTGGGCGATGCCGGAGTAACGACACAATAAACAAAACTATACTACCGAGGATGGACAGGGTATCCCAATAACTATTGGCACGTTAGATATCTTCGAAACTATAAGGTTCACAGAAATATTTGCTGAATCAAAATTGCACAGTACGAAGGGAGCCATCCAATGATACCAAAGTACTCACCCCCACCCCCACCCCCTGGGCTAGGGGTGTGGCAACTTTGAAATCTTTAATAGGAACCCCCATTTTTTATTGTAGATTCGGATTCCCCATAAAAAAATGCGTAACTTTTGTTGAAATTTTTTTTTTAAATTCGTGATAGATGGCGCCGTAATCGCAAAAAATCCCCGAAAGTACAGAAAGGCGATAATACTTACAGTTTCCGTAGTAAATAAAATGACTACGTTTATAGTAAGTGTTCGAAATGACGACCATCAGTATCCATGCAATATTGGATTCTTTTTTCGATTGATTGACTTGCAAGTTTTACAGCGTCAGAACTTATTGATGCACAGACTGTAATAATTCTTTGTTGCATGTCGTCAAGTGGAGTTGGTACTTCTTTGTACACTTTATCCTTCAATGTTCCCTGTAGAAAGATATCTAAAGGTGTTAGGTCTGGGAAACGAGCTGGCCACGATATTGGACCGCCTCGTCCAATCCAACGATTTCGAAATTTTTCTTCGATTTGCCTTCGTGCAATCAATGAATAATGTGCTGGACATCCGTCATGTTGATGCCACATGGTTTGTCGTGTAAGTGAAGGCGACTATTCTAGCAAAAGTCCCAATGTATCTTTGATAAAATTACTGTAAATGTTGCCATTCAAATTTCCATTGATGAAAAAAGGACCAATAATTTTAGCACCTATGATTCCGCACCGTACATTCACAGACCATTGTCTCTGGTGTTCAACCTGCCGCAGCCAATGTGGATTTTCCGTTGCCCATAAATGCATGTTATGCAAATTAACGTTACCATGATTTTCAAATGTTGCCTCATCAGTAAATAAAACGGTATTAATAAATGACTCGTTGTTTCCGATCTGACGTTGAACCGTTCGACAAAACTCTACGCAATTCATGAAGTCGTTCCCATGCAATTCTTGGTGAAGACTAACGTGGTACGGGTGAAATTTGTGACGGTGCAAAATGCGATGTACGCTAGTCCTGCCAATGCCAGATTCATTTCGAATTTGTCGCAAACTAATATGAGGATCTCGATACACACTTGCGGGCACACCGATTTCCATTTCTTCATTCGTTACACGTTTCTGGCGTACACCACTACGGACACTTAAACTAACGGTTTGCCTAAGTTTATCACACATATTTTTAAATGCTTGACGCGAAGGCTGAGACCGATGTGGATATTGTTCACCATACAAGGTTCTTGCCCTTACAGAATTTTGTTGGCATTCGCCATAAATGAGAAGCATATCAACTTGCTCTTCAAACGGATACATTGCACTCGATTGACTGATTTATCGATACTAATCGTATCATGTTTATCTTATCCTGCAAACTTATTAAAGTGTCCTTGAAACAGTGTTTATTTTCAGTGAAGTAAACCGTAAGTATTATCGCCTTTCTGTACTTTCTGTACCTTTCTGTCGATGAAATGTAACAAACATTGTAACATTGTAACATTTTTGTAACCTTGTAACAAAAGTGTCCGCAGTGGTGTACGCCAGAAACGTGTAACGAATGAAGAAATGGAAATCCGTGTGCTCGCAAGTGTGTATCGAGATCTTCACATTAGTTTGCGACAAATTCAAAATGAATCTGTCATTGGCAGGACTAGCGTACATCGCATTTTGCACCGTCACAAATTTCACCCGTACAATGTGCATCAATAAGTTCTGACGCTGTAAAACTTGCAAGTCAATCAATCGAAAAAAGAATCCAATATTGCATTGACACTGATGGTCGTCATTTCGACCACTTACTATAAACGTAGTAATTTTATTTACTACCGAAACTGTAAGTATTATCGGCTTTCTGTACTTTCGGGGATTTTTTGCGATTACAACGCCATCTATCACGAATGGAAAACAAAATTTTTAACAAAAGTTACGTATTTTTTTTATGGGGAATCCGAATCTACAATTAAAAAAATGAAGCTGTCATGGGACAGCTGGTTGATGTGAAACATCCAACATCTTGAGAATACGGTGTGGGATATGTGGCGTGGAAAATTAAAAAGAAAAATAACAAGGAAAGTAGCTTTTGATTTTCTTCTATAATTTTTTATTTAGTTGCTTCATCTATTACTTCGGTTACAGTAGCAGTCGGTGCTGCGTTTGATTCGATGAAACTAACAATCGGTCGATGATAGCTAAAGTATGACACGAATGTTTTAGATGTCATGTTATCAAGATATCTATAGAACACTGCATCTATAGTCGTGCCATACCTTGTAGTAGGCTCATTTACGGGGTTGTTCATAATCAATTGAAATTCATTGTGGAGGAAATTTATAAGCGGCAATGATTCAGCCTTGGCAAAATTAACATTAAAATCGCCTGCTAAAATTAATGGAAGTTGATGAAATTCTGCTTCTAATAGCCTTGAACCAGCTGGACTATATTTCAGTAGTTCTCCGTGTAGAAATCTTATGATATTGTCAATTTTTTGGTTTGGAGAAATATATACGACAACCATGACCAATTCCCTTCCATCCTCTATAACAATTTCTGCCGCACATAAATCGCCAATATCGTCTTGACCAAAACCAAATCCCCTTACATTTCTGAATCTAATAATTATGCGAGATGTAATAATATCCAAACAATCTCTATTTTGATAAATAGCTACACCACCGGCTCTAACAGTATTGCGTTTGAAATGAACAATACAATCAAAGTTCGGGATATCGACGTTTTCTTCATTACCAAGCCATGTTTCACTCAATAATAAGAAGTTACTATTTTTAACAATCGAATCTTGTAGATCTGGGGCATGCTTTCGGAGACTTTGACAATTCAGCGTAAATAACGACAATCCCTTTCTTGATGTTATAAAATTTAATACTAATCCTTGGAGTGTCTCGAGTCTATTAAGCGATAATCTTTTAAATTCTTCTTGCAACGCTACAACCGATGGATCAATTCGTCTGCCGTGGTAGAATTTTCGATCATTATTACGTGTATATATGTATAAGCCTGTCTTTTTCGTCGGAAAAATTCCGACAGAAATAGAACAATTTATAGACTTATACACAGGAATATATATAAGTTACACACGATATAGAAAATTTATCTTGAAGAGTATAAGGTAAGCACGTGTTAAAGCGTCGTTCCGGGATTAATACGCACATCGGCATGCGTTGTTACTGGCAATGGCTGCCATCAGCATGCGCAGAGCCCATGCTGATGAATCAACCCGTGCGCAGAGTTGGGTAGAGGGGAGCGTCACTTTGAGTGGGGTAAAAGTCGCCACGACGCGGCATCGAGTTCCCTACTGACCGATTTACTCTCTAACGTGCCTAAAGATGTTTCACATAAAAAATGGGGGTTCCCATTTAAGATTTCAAAGTTGCCCCATCCCCAGCCCAGGGTTTGAAGGTGGGGGTGAATACTTTGGTATCATTGGATGGCCCCCTTCGTACTGTGCAATTTTGATTCAGCAAATATTTCTGTGAACCTTATAGTTTCGAAGATATCTGAGGTGCTAATAGTTATTGGGCCACCCTGTATAAGTTCGGTGTTATAATGTTGTTTAGAACAAACAAACTAACTTCTTTTTAGCAATATTGTTGTACCGCGAAAGCACAATACATTGTATGCACGGTGGCAGGGGCCCCGGTATGGGCGATGCCAACGTAACGACGCAATAAATAAACTATACTACCGAGGATATATAAATTCGGTGTTATAATGTTGTTTAGAACGAACAAACTAACTTCTCTTTAGCGTTTGTGGTTATGTCGACTTTCTTACAAAATCTACATCGACATTAATCGTTACTGTTTCCAATCGTCCTAAATGGGTTCTTGTATATGGTACTCAATACGTTGAAAATGTAGCTTTACATATTACTGCTTGATTTGGAAGAAAACAGAATTTTATTTTTAACCCTTCTCGCCAAGAAACATGTAACTCATATCAGCAACTACAATTACAGTAGAAAACGCGAACAAATTTTTATTTTTTTATTCTTTCGATAAACAATAAATCTGTTGTAAAGTTTGTGATGTGATAAAAAAGTAATTCTCCCCGGCAGGGAATCGAACCCTGGTCGCCCGCGTGACAGGCGGGAATATTGCCACTATACTACCGAGGATATATAAATTCGGTGTTATAATGTTGTTTAGAACAAATAAACTAACTTCTTTTTAGCCTGGATGAATACTAAATTCATTTTAGTTCGCCTATAAACAAAATATCGGCGACTTGAACGTTTAGTCGTGTAACGACTCGCCAGTGCCTAACGTACCTCCTCAATCACTTTCTAGCCTGAATCACATTCGATGCAACTACACTAATAAACACTATTAATTTATGATGTTGAAGTTTGCATCGTTGTGATGCAACGGAAATAGATTTTATACACCATTAATTCCCCTCAAGAATGGATTATCGATGACAAAAAATCGTTAAAACGTTTCATTGGGATTTCCTTCAAGAACCTGGGCCCCAATCGGCACGAGAAGGAAGGTGTATACTGAAAATGAAAATTTAAAAACCTATTTCCGTTGCATTCCAACGATGCAAACTTCAACATCATATTAATTTACCTAATTTTAAAAAACACCGACAACAGTGGACGCGTGGAGGGTGCGCGGCTTTGGCGAATCTCCCATGTGTTTAGAGGTCATCCGTCCCAGCATTGGCCACGGTCAGTACTGGGACGGATGACCTCTAAACCATGAGCTGGCTTGCACGCCTATTACCGAACGGGAGGCATGTTGTTCTGAGTTTCCGATGGGAAGACAACTGAAACTCACTCAAAAAATAAAAGCCCTTTTTATCGGCACGGGTTTTCCGCAGTTTTCCCGTGCCCACGGCGAATGCAATACGGTGTAGCCAAAAAGAAACTGCGAATGCTACGGAAGTTAGATTAGCTTATTGTAAGCGCAGTCCGGATGGGGAGTGACAAGAGGAAAAATTGAGAAAGGTCACACATAAAAAAACCCACAGGGGTTTACGTTGGAACACGCAATAATAAGGATAAATACTTAATTAAAAATAAAAACTACGAAATGAATTATACTTCACAAAGACAGTACTAAAATTAAATTGCTTTACGTATATCATTCGCAAAAGATCGATATCAAGTTTTACCGAGCGTCCGTCGACTAATCCCCCAAGTCCGCGGCATATTACGCAATAATATAACGCGCGCGTCACTTCGTAATTAATATCAGAGGCCCGAGAGTATGAATTCCGAAGATCGGTGAACATCTATAAACCGGTAACCGTGCGCCATAAAATCGACAAGTTCAGAAAACAAATGGGCCTAACTCACAGAGCTCCGCTGTGTTTAATAGCCGCGAATAACGTCCTTACGCCCTGTTCAAGTTGATATTACCGTATAAGCGGGATATTAATAACCGGTAATAAGGCATCAACGAGCTCGGGTCTCGGGGTGGCGAAGGTCCATGCGGGGTATCAAAAGCGAGAAGAGCCGTCGGGAGATTACCGTACCGCGATGCGTGCACAGCTGGCATCGTGTGTATCAAGTATAACGATACGTGTATGAGAGATTTTATGTGATCCCGCGAGAACGGGAGTGGCGAACCTTTCGCGCGAAGGGCGCGAGAAACCCCGAGGAGGTGAAAATAACAACAACAAAAATTAAAGAAACAAAAGGTCGAAAGAGAAATGAGAGAAGAGCGATGAATATAGATATATGTTTTTTTTTGTGTATGTATGTGTGTTGTTATTATATGGCATGGAAATATGTATTTTAAGGCCGGGAGGCTCGCGCCTGTACGGGCAAAACCCTACTCTCATATGTTCATAGCCAGTTAGGCACTCTCGTGAACTAAACGAGAATACTCCTGACAGATTCTCATCGTCCGAGCTGACGTAAACAATTTGCGAATGTAAATACCTGTTGAATATTGAGCGTTAGTGTGCGGGGAGGAGGGGGAGGGGTCGCCGAGGTGTAAGAACTCAAATCGAGAAAAGGGCTTTGGCGTGTAATTTTTTTTTGTTTCAATCCCGAGTGGTCCGACCACACTCTTTCACACCTTGCTAACACGCGTCTCTTTAGCCTTTAAAATTGCGATTAAGAATCCTTAGATCGTACAGTCTCGTTAAAAAGAGAAATACAATGAAACTTGCTATTAAACTTCTCAAGGTAGTAGTCTGGTAACTTAAGCCGATTTTCATGTCTTTTTTGGAGGGCGTTTTTTTGTAGGAAAATAAAAATGAATCGTTTTGGATATTTGGGATGTTTTTATTTACATATTGAAGATACAAAAAAAAATTTTTTTGAAAAAATTTAATAGTTTATTATTATTATTATTATTGATCGAAGTTGGCACCTCGAAAATAAAGCGCGTGGGCGGCCCCGGTGATTTTGTTATTTATCCATGAAATTTAACTTCAGTAGTTCCGACCAGAATGACATGTCTATAGATTAAGAATTATCAAGAATTTTTTATTTCAGATAACATCATGAGCCAAAATCACAGGGGCCGCCCACGCGCTTTTTTTTCGAGGTGCCAACTTCGATCAATAATAACAATAATAATAATAAACTATTAAATTTTTTCAAACAAATTTTTTTTTGTATCTTTAATATGTAAATAAAAACATCCTAAATATCCAAAATGATTTATTTTTATTTTCCTACAAAAAAAACGCCCTCCAAAAAAGATATGAAAATCGGCTTAAGTTACCAGACTACTACCTTATTATTTTTAATTTTTTAATTTTTTTTCACAAAAATAAACGAAATTGAGAGTGCATTGATGAAAATGATTACGCCACGAAAACAAAAAAGTTGAATACCAGTTAAAGAACACTCGATCAAGCAGCTTTATTTTATCGTCATTATAATTGTTTAAAATCAACGCTCCTCAGGATCTTCCATATTATTGATTTTCTTTTTTTTTAAGTTTTTTATCTCATTGCTACGTCACAAATTCTCAGAATCCCGATTCTACTTTTCGTTCTTACTGCCCGCTAAACATCTTTAACCCTTATTCGAAGCCTCTGAGGTACCCCCCCCCCCCCCCCCCCCCGACGCATCAACTTTTTCCACTCTCAATTTTTATGTATATATATTTTTTTTACACTTTATTCTCGCGCCGAACGAAAATGAGAGTGAAAGACATCGAGTCGGGAAAGTTGCGAGGAAGACTGTGAATAAAACGACTCCCGCGCAAATGTATATAATAATAATAATATTAATAACGTTTTATATTATTATTATCGTGAATGTGCTATATATTCATCGGCATAAATTATGCAGCTCGCGAAACGGACTCCAGAACGCTCGGACTGTATTTCCTCGCTGATGCACTCTTGCTATTCTACACGACTTGGTTGGGAAGGGGGAAGTTTTTTTTTTTTTTTGTAAAATACACTTGGCACGTATCGCACGCGTACCAAGTTCGTGGGAATTTTCTGCAACAAAAGCCCATGCTAGTAAAAGAATACTTGGCTTATACGTCGTGTACGATATATGCGATTGTACAATGGAACGAGGGTGACCGCGATTTTCACTTTCGCGACATACGAGAATGCTCTATTGTTCGGAATCATCGATTTAGCGTGTGTTACACACGATCGAACGTCAGCGATTAGAATATACTCGAGTTTATAAGCTTTGTTTTTTTGTTTTATTCTCTTTCGTTCTTATAATTAGCTCGATTCGATTTACGTATATACGTTGAAATGGCCGTACGTCGCACGGTTTAATGACAATTTCCATTGCCATTGTTGGATTATCGTATTAGTGAGGAATTCGAATTTTTTTAAATATTAAAGTATTGAAAATATTAATAACAGAAAGTGGTTATTAATTTTTGGTACATTTTCATCAACAGTATGCTTAAAAAAATTGCTTTTCTTTGGTCATTTATTTTTTGTTTATCGTTTGGGTTTGGGTTAGTCATCAATTTTTAATTGTTTACTATTTTTACCATTTCTCTCCAAGATCTTCGAAAAATTACTGCTCAAGAGAATGAATCCAGAAATTAACTCAAAAAAGCTTATTCATGGTCACCAATTTGGATTCAGGAACAAGCATGCAACAATTGAGCAAATTAACCGAGTATACAACACCATAGCTAACACCTTTGAGGAAAAAAAGTACTGCTCAGCAGTGTTTCTTGACATTCAGCAGGCATTCGACAAAGTATGGCACACCGGACTTCTCTTCAAAACGAAACAACACTTACCTCAATTCTATCTACTAATGAAATCATACCAATCTAACAGAAATTTCCAAGTGCGATAGACACAGGATTTTTCAGGCTTCTATAGAAAAAAACCGGGCGTCCCACAAGAAAGTGTATTAGGGCCGATACTATACACAATCTACACTGCCGACCTGCCAATTGACAGAAACATTACAGCAGTGATATTCGCCGACGACACCGCCCTTATGGTAACATACAGTAACCCAGTGACAGCATCCAAGAAGCTCCAACGAGGTTAAACAAAGTTCACGGATGTATGGAAAAATGGAAAATCAAGGCAAGCGACTGAAAATCCATCCACATCACATTCACGCTAAGAAGAGACGGCTGCCCTAGCGTCAAACTCGAAAACAAAACTCTCCCAGTCGCGAATGAAGTTAAATACCTCGGTATGCATCTCGACAGACGCCTCACTTGGGCCAAGCACATAAAGACCAAAAGGAAGGAGCTGAACCTCAAGCTGAGGAAAATGTACTGGCTCATTGGACGAAACTCCCAACTTTCACTATATATTAAACTCACCATCTACAAGGCCATACTAAAGCCAATATGGACTCAAAATTAACACCATGCATGAAGAAATAAAATAGTGCAGCAAGTCTAGTTGAAAACAACTCCCGAAGAACGAGACTACAGCGATTCAAACCCGGACACCTACTCCAAAGATTTAACTAGGGAACCAATATCTAAAAACTAAAATATTTTTAAAACAAAATAACGTAGCCCAAAATCAATCAAAAATCAATGGATTTCCATTTGCCCCTTTTACTGTAAATCACCCAAAACTATTTATTGTTACTATTAACAGATTGTAGTTGAAAATAAAGAGAGAAATAAAGCTACCATTACTGAACCCTCATGCGTTGTATTTATTCGTTATTTCGAATTATTACCATCATTATTATTCCTGAGTGCCTTAAGGATTTATTTGTAAAAAAAAAAGGTTTATACGTCGACTCCAGACGATAAAAATATCACAGAATTCATAAAGCTTATGATAAGAGGAATTTTTCTATTCTCCCTGAGGATTAATCCGTACGATCGTCTAATATAATGTCTCTCGCTATCTGCATCTGTACCATCGGTATAAACGATAATTTTGTAATCATTTTGCTACCAGTCTCAATGTACACGTATGAATAGCTTGCCCTCGCAAGCTTGCCCCGTTATAACGCTTAATTATCAACGGTTGACCATTATAACGGCTCGGACTCTCGCCTCTCATACACACACACACACGCGCGTTGATACACGATAAAAGCAACTCTGATGCTGCCCCGGAGTCAGAGAACGAGGCCTCAAAGCGTTTTAAACGTACGACACAATGCTCGTAACTAATAATTGTGTCTGTCTGCGATTATCGGCACACTAGATGTCATAGACATTTCATTTTTTAAGTCTCGCACTAAAGCTTTTTTTTTATTTTCTTCACTTCTCGAGCACCGACATTTTGCGATCTCTCAAAGACTAAGGCGTAACCCGGACTATTAAAAGGCTTTGGTGTGCTCGTATATTACGTTACGGTACTTCGCAACGAAAACGTTTAATAAACATTGTTTGCGTTTGTAAAGTAGATGACTATTTTCTTTTTCACGTTTCATACAAGTTATTAAGTACTCGTACGGATCGTACGGACTAAGTCGCGACTCAATCTGTTATCAAAGATCAGCAACATCTAATCTACGAGTTATAATTTTTGCAAAAAAAAAAAGAAATACGGCATTTTGTTCGAATTGTTTGTGAATTTTTACTAAATTCAACGGTAAGTAAAATTTATAAAGTTGCATGAAGTAGTAATTTTGTAATTTTTTATTTCAAATCGAAGAGCATTGATGTTTGAATATTTTTACGTAATTGAAATTAAATTTTGCCGATTACCGGCCATGACTCATAATTATCGTGGTACGAAAGTTGATCCATTAAATTTTGCTCGAGAAATTCAATTTAACGTCATTTTTTTTTCGTTCAACATTTCTAATCATTCAAATTTCTCATTCTGGTTGTAATAGTAGCTGTTATATAGAGGAAAGAAAATTCGACTCACCATCTTGATTCATTCCGTGTCCTCCGTCGTCTGTGAAGAAGATAAAAAAAAACAAAGAATAAATTAAAATTTTCTAGAAATTCAAATGCAAATGCAACGATTATTATTAGTGCAGGGATTAACTAGAAAGTTTGATATATAAGTGTGATAAACACACTTTTATGAAAAGAATAAAAAAGACATAGTTGTGTCTCTCGGAAAGTTTGAGCGGCTGCTCGTGTTAGTTTATGACGACTGGTGTAACAGGGTTCAACGCAAGGGGTATAAGGAACGAAAAAAAAATAGCAGAAATGCAAAGAGGTATCAGAAGCCACCGAGGAAGGTCCGCGCGGATGCTAAAGCTGTACAGCAACCTATATTTGTACCACGACGGCGTGGTCTACACCATATCACCGCATCGCTTCGTCCTGTCTTCCTTTATTTAACCCCATAAATAACTCTCGTACTATCTCGCACTGCAATTTCTCCAATGGCTGTACTTTGTGCAACTAGTATTTATTAAATAAGATTATTTGATATATTCATATAACAAAATAATAGCCTATTATTTTAAAGCTGTTTTTAATTGAAAAAAAAACATGAAAAATTAATTTTCCGCTAGTGCCAATGACAAAAATTGAGTAAAAAAATATTAAGAACCTACCGCGACAACGAAAGTTCGAAAGAAAAAGTACAATCTTCTTTGTTTTGCGAGAAAAAGCTTGTATCAAAAAATTGCCAAGCGAGAAACTGTTTGAAATGACTTTCAGGTTGGGTACAAAATAAATAAATCGTTGTATACATAATTACATGAGTACTACGAATGAAATCTATTTTATTTTGAAAAAAAAAAAAAAAAAAACCATCACGGTCATCCATCCGTCATCCAAAAATGTTAATCTCCGTATCTCTTCCCCGTCATAAATTCGAAGTTTATTGGATGACCGAGACTCGCGAGATGACCGGATGATTGATAGAAACGTAGAACGAAGAAGTTACAATCTCGTTTGATTTCGCGAGCACGTGGTATTACATAACGAATCGAGACTGGATGAGAATCCTAGTGAAATTACTAACTAGGAAAGTAAGCGCACTAACTCTGGTTTGTGCTCGGAGATGCAGGGTCAGTGAACCAGATAGACTCGCACACATAGTGTAAAATCACGATAGAATACTCGACATAATGTACATAACATTGTTCGGAATGAAAAAGATTTAATCTTTGGTTATTTTGCGTGTTAAATCGTTGGAGATAAGACCCTTTAACTCTGAGACTTCTAGATTACGTAGAGAAGTCTATGTTGAACGGGCGGGAGGGGAGATAGGCATTAATTACAAATTAATGCAACTTCGCGGATACGCTCCATTAGAGATAATCGAACTCGACGCGCGCCCCGACCTCTTCTCATTTTCCTCCGTTTGATACGAGTATAGGTTTTTTGTTTTTTTTTTGTTTTTATTGTCGAACTATCCTGCTCAACAATTTCGAGCGATATTAATTGAAATTTCACTCAACGATTATTTCTCTACCAGCCTATCGAATCTCGAAATTTCAGTCCATAAAACGAATTAAGAAAAAAAATGTAAAAAAATAGATAGTTATATGAATGTGCGAAAGATGATGCTGTTTGCGATAAACAATCTTGCTACCTGACGCGAAAATTCTTGCGAAATACCACGATTTTATTGAGCTCTCACTTTTCTCATAATATTCCTAATTATCGTATGCGACGCGAGTTAGCTGCCACAATTATTGCACAACACTCACCTAAACGAGGACGTTGATCTTTATCTATCTAATTTTCTACTGATCCGATAAGAGATATTTTTTTTATACCACATAAATATATGTCATTGAAGAATGAATTATTTTCTTTAGAAGTTGAACGATCGTTTGGGTTTTTTTTTTTTTTTCATACAAAAAATGTATCAAAGACCGTCGGAAAAATCTAATTTTACCACATAGCGATCACATGGATAAAACCATCGTGATCACTTGGACGGTGTAAGGAAGAACTGCACAGTAGAGTTGCGATAGTGATAGACGTTAGACCGAGACTTTGCGGTATGTACGAGTGGATGGAAACGTCGAAGATTCTCCCTGACGTTGAAACGAAAGACACAATGCAACTTATAAAGCTGTACGAGACCGGGCGAGACCGTTGCATCCGCCTGTAATCGTCTTGCGCTCTGATATTACCAGTTTGCACGTTTTTTTTTATTATTAGTATCCTTTCGTTTTTTTTTTTTTTTGCAACTATCGTGTATGTACCACACGACGTGAATATAAGGGAACGCGATAGGAGACACAGACTCTGTATAGCTATTACTATCGTAATGGTAAAGAGAGGGAGAAATAAATAGAGTAAGACAGAGAGTACGCGAAGAGACTGCGCTGAGACCAGGCGACGCCCGAGCATCGAGATAACCAAGGATTACTCCGCGTTTGAGAATTTGCTCCGGCCTCGAGGCCTGGGTATTCATTTGTTTGCGATTACCGGTACTTTTAGCTCCGTTTCTTACTTTTTTTTCTCCGGCCTGTTCTTTCTCTCTCCCTTCGTAGTTTTTTTCCTTCTGGACTACGCCCTCCCTCTTTCCAGCTTCGAAGTTTCTCTCGGCAAGAAACTCCGGACAACGGAACTCCGAATGAAGAATTGATTGTTCGAGGTTGTAATAAAATAAAGGTACTCGATGAATCTTGAATATTGGAGCGAAATAATATACTTTTATCTACGAAATCTCAAAAGCCCCCTTACTCGATGCCGTCGCAATGGTATCAGAATAATCATTTAAACAAGATTTCTATCGAAAAAATTGTTGATACGATGAATCTTGAATCTGAGGAGGTAAATAGAAGTGCGTGTGGTCCTTGTCAAAGACGCTTTGTCAAATACTTGATATCATTAGATTTAACGATCGTCTCTTACGAGGTCTCTCACTGTCTCCGTGCCCTCTCGACGTATTCTACCTGACGCGAGGATTGCGCGCGGCTTCTACCGAACCAGTGCTCCATGCCGTGTCACTGGCTCCTGCCAAGCCGCGGCGAGAGCCTTTCATCTTCCTTAACCAGACGCGGGCGCGCGTTCGCCACTCTCTCTCTCTCTCTCTCTCTCTCTTTCTCATCTTCCTACTCCTATCTCTCATCACTCTCTTTTCTCTCTTCGCTATCTTTATCCATCTCTCTTCCTCTATCCCTCTCTATCTTTCGTCCGTGGGTCACTGTGTGGATTATACAGTGGTATAATGGTAAGTAAGTATACAGCCAAGAGCCAACTGGCATATCTCTTATCCACGCCCGACAGGCAATGAACTTCATAGGAAGAGAACGAAATAGATAAAAGAAAGAAGAAGAAAAGGTAAGAATGATCCGAAGAACGAGGAATAAAAAAAGACTAAAGGACGAATGTACGGTCAGAAGGTAAAGAGGACTGGTGGAAAACTTCGAGTGAAACCTCGTATTCTCAAGTTCTCTATCCCTTCGTTCCTTGGTTGTGTTTTCCTTTTTTTTTCGTCAATCGTTTAAGACTTCCTTGCTTCCATTTTTCTACAAACGTCCGTCCGCTAAGAGCCGAAGAGAACTTGTGACGTCTATTGAGCTACTCGCTAACGCGATTGTTCACCAGCGAGACAAAGCTGTCTTTCACCTCTCTCTCTCTCTCTCTCTCTCTCTCTTTCTCTCTTTCCCCGTGTAGAACTTGCGGCATTGCCACTGATGGCTTCCTTTGTCGGACTTGAAGAATCGCCGAGCGCGAGGAGGATGCTCGAAAAAAAATTCTCATGGAACACCTGCCGAGTCGATGTACCTGCGTTACCAATAAATTATTTTACTCTTCACTGTTTGTAATAAGGAGATTTTTAAGTGTACAAAAGATCATTTACTCCTGGGAGTTCAATTGATACCCTTTCCTTTTATGTATATTAGGGCGATTTTTTTTTCGACTATTTTTTTTTTCAGTCCCCACCCGACATTTTGTTGGATATGTCGAAAAAGAAATTCCCTGAAAGTTACAGCCCTTAATATTAATTCTATGTACTCTCCCAAAGCGTGAGAAGATTTTCCATCTAAAGTACACGTAAATCGAATTTTTTTTTTCAAATTTCTATAACTCAGCCGCATTTTATGCCTTCATATTGTTCTTGGTTTCGATTTACTCAGAATAAAACAATCTAAAAAAGTGCCTTTTGCGGCGAAAGTGTAAATTGTACTGGTGAGTCGGTACCGGTCACTGAAGTTGATTGTTACCCAAAATTCTTGTTTTTTGGCTGTTATCTCCGAAACAATTAACTTTACGAAAAAAATGTAAATGAAAAATTTGTTGGAAATTTAATTTCCTACAAAAAAGGTCTTATTAACCCAATTGCTTAGATTAATATATCTTGAGATATTGAACTTTATTTGAAAAAAATTTTTTTATTATTTAATATTTCATATTTTATAAATTTCATACTACTCATAAGTTGAAGTTCAATATCTCAAGAAATATTAATCTCAGCAATTGGGTCGATAGGACTTTTTTTGTAGGAAATTAAATTTCCAACAAATTTTTCATTTACATTTTTTTCTTAAAGTTAATTGTTTCGGAGATAACAGCAAACAAACGAAAATTTTGGGTAAAAATCAACTTCAGTGGCCCGTACCAACTCACCAGTACAATTTACACTTTCGCCGCAAAAGGCACTTTTTTAGATCGTTTTATTCTGAGTAAATTGAAACCAAAAACAATATGATAGCATAAAATGCGGCTGAGTTATAGAAATTTGAAGAAAAAAAAATTCGATTTACGTGTATTTTAGATGGAAAATCTTCTCACGCTAAGGGAAAGTACCTAGAATTAATATTAAGGGCTGTAACTTTCGTGGAATATCTTTTTCGATATATCCAACAAAATTTCGGGTGGGGATTGAAAAAGAAAAATAGTCGAAAAAAAAAAATCGCCCTAATGCCTCATAGAGGAATCTATGTTTTTGGGGATTTTTTTTAGCGATTCTGACAGACCAAATCTTTTTTGGTACTTTTTTGGTATGTCCAAAAAAGTTACGAACAGTCAAAAAATGACGTTTAGGAAAAAAAAACTTAGCAACGTGTCGATTCATTGAGAGTTTATCGATTTAAAGTGAAAATTCATTTTTTTTTCAGTAATTGCCATCAGATTTCGAATTTAAAAACAAACATAATTACCGGAGCCTGTATTTATAAATCATTGATTAATAAAAATGTTGAGACGTCATATTCGTCAAGTGTATATCGATTGGGCAGCTTACTCTAATACTCTATCAGGAAGCTTCTTTTTCCGATAGGAATCCTCGGTAAAAAAAAACTAATTGTGAGGAAGCAACACAAATTTCTAACTTGCCGAGTTTTTCTGCTGTGAAACGATGATTACGTTGTATTATCCGATTATAGTTACAAATCTTCTTGATAAAAGAAAATTGAAACCAAACGAGATAAATGATGACTCGTCGATGCGTCAATATTGCCTCAACAGTGTTTTCAAATCTTTCATCCCCCTCTATCTCACTCCAGTGTCCCCTCCGCCAAGGTGCTCGATACACGTGGAGTTTGTACTTGCGTTATTCACCTACCTAACGCGCCTAGACTCTCGGGCGCTCACGCTGATGTCTGCCTCCCGGCTATACCGGTCACGGATTTTTTTTTTTTTCTGCCGGAACCGGCATCGCAACGCGGACAAGAAGAAGACCAATTACGATGATAAAAGCCTCATCTCTCCACGCCTGTACACCAGTCTGTATATCACAATATACCTATACACACATATATATACAATTTCTTTACTACCGCTCGTCTATTCTCGTGCACGCGTCTACCGACATTTTTTTCCCTGTAAATCAAACCCACCGAAGACTCCGTCTTTTCCCAGGTAGTCATATATATATATTTTTTTTTCTTTCAATTTCATCGTTAAGCGAGACTAATCAGTGCCAACGGAAGACTGCAGCGGTTTGGACGATTTTTTTTCTCACAATTTTTTCTAAAAATCATTGATTTTTAAATGTTCACTTGTTTATTGGCAAAGTTAATAATTCCTTTCCGCTGCGGACTGTTTATTCGTGAATTGTGAAAAGCGTTTCGATACTCTTTCGTCTTCGGATTCGTAAGAAGAAACGTACGTTTTTTCTCGGACTCCTCATTCATACCTCCGCCGTTGCCACCACCGTGATGATGATGTAGCCCCAGTGAATCCTGCTGATGCGAGTGTATCGCTGCCAATGCGCTTCCCGCTGGATCACCGGGATTCACGCCAACACCGAGATGCAGTGCACCGTGCTGCGTCGTGTGTCCAGGTAACTCCATGCTGATCATAGCACGCCACTCTACACCCTCCGTGCAACGTCTGTAATCGACAGCCACCTCCTCCTCCACCTTGACCCCCACCTCGTCCACGAAGACGAGGCGTTTGTCCAAAAGCCCGACGTCTCCTGCGAAATTGAAAAAAAAACGTTAATGGATAAACGGTTCATTAAGGGGGAAATAGGGTTAGACGGTGCAAAAAATCGATTTTTTTTTTTATTTCATAAATTGTTAGTAAAACTATTGAAAAATATGTTCCCAAAGTTTTAAATGAAAATTCCGACTCGTTCTATTGTTACAAGCCATTAAGGGGGAAATAGGGTTAGGACAGCGTTTTCTCAATGATTTTCATGAATTTTTTTATAGTATAAAAAATGAATATAATTTATTGAAACTTTGAAAATATTTTATACATATATTTAAGTATATACTATGAAATTTTGAAGAATTTTTTGAAGAATTTCCTTGAAAAACACCGAAGATATTAGCGACCCCACATTGCTTGTTTTTCTTGATACTATTTTTTCAAACGCGTTTTTCTGAAAACGACTTTTTTTTAACTTGCGTACACGCTAGTTTGAAAAGTTTTCAACCAATCGTTTTGAAAATTGGCAGTTACTTTCTTCGTAGTATTGCGCTCTATATGAACCTAAAATCGGAATATTATCATTATTTAAAATAATTTTTTTTTGCAAATAAAGTTGTAAAAAATGGCAAAAAATCATGCTTTTTTGTTGTGATCCCGGTAAAAAATTCGATTTTCTATTTTTTTGATAGCATTTAGGTTCATATAGAAGAGAGACATATAATAAAAGTAAATTCCAACCTCGTTTGATTTCGGATGAAAATTGCGGCTTCCAGAATGTACGCAAAATGCTGAGTCTGATTGTGACCAGCAATATGGGGTCGCTAATATCTTCGGTGTTTTTCTAGGAAATTCTTCAAAAATTGTATACTATATACTTCAATATATGTAATCGATAAATCATTTCTCACTCGGCGCGATGTATTAGTAACAACAAATCGAATGTTCGCTCGGCGTTTTGTAAGTCATCCTGCACGCCTCGGGCTATAATCGAACCGTTGTACATATTACATACACAAAAATAAAGCATCACGGTGGTCCACGAAGGAAGGAGGCAAAAGTGTACGAAAACGTTGAGAAATGAGAGAGTAAGAGATGAGGTCTCGACCGGAATTAACTACGCCACGGTTTTTATCCCTCAACTCGGATAATTCCAACCCATCGTCCCTTTTCGCTTCCCGTTCTCCCCTGTGTGTATGTGGATAATGGGATTCCCGGGTGCGGGTCATACTTTTTTGCTTATTACGCCTCCGGTGTAGAAGCCGGTGAGCTTTTGCTCCATGCTCTCTTCGCACTAGTCATTGAGTTCGGGATAAAAGTCCCGAGTTTTTTTTTTACTCACTTACGTATTTCTTACGTAAAGTGTAGAGATCTGCTTCTAGGTATATATATATATATAATTTGTCGTATAACTTTTCTCTCGTGGCGCGTTCTCGCCGCTATGAATGAAAGGATGAATGAGATGTAATTTCGTCGGAGCTGCTCGACGACAAATGGGTGTATAACCGTCGGGAGTCAACGAAGGAAAACCTTCGCGAGAGAGTGACTGTACGAAAGTGATTAAATAAAACATTTCGATTCAATGACAATTTTAATTCATTGAGCATAAAAGCGACATTGAATTTCGAGAATAATAATGCCCAAATGACAATAAAGCACTCAGTATTTTTCATTGTTAATTGGTATCATTTTTACGGTAACTTAGTGAAGAAAAAAATGAATAATTAATTTAACGAGAGATTTATTTCAATATATTGAATTTTCGTTTACCGCTACTTTGCTAGGATCGAGACGTGGAACATTTTTTAATTTCTATCTCATCTTAATCGATAAAAACCTTTTCTCGACCAGCAACCAAGAGCTGAAAACAACAATGGACAATTCGAGAGATACAGAAGAACAAAAAAAAAAGGTCCGTGTACTTCGTTACTGAAAAACTATGACGAGATCACACCGGAGATTCGCTTTTCACGGACATTTCCCGTTCTCGTGGGATTCACAAAGGTACCAGTAAAAACAAAACCACCGTCGATCCGCTCTCTAAGAAATGATTCACCTGTTCCCCCATACATGAATCTCGCAAAAGTCTCAAGCTGTCAAAGAAATTATTAAGGAATTTTGACGATTGGAAAAATTGTTAAACTCTGATAGATGTTTCGATCCCACGATCCGGAATTTTTGCATGCAACAACGATAAAATACGAAAAGAAAAAAAAACCTCCATTCCGTGGGAATCTTTTCGTTCGTATCATTCTTAAATATTATTTATGAAATCCACGGATGATTTTGAAAATAAATATTTATCATACAACGAACGAACGATTTATCGATCGATGAAATATTGATGACGAAGTTTGTGAAGGTAGAAATCACTAGATTTGCGTAATAACGCGAAGCGGAAGGAAACGCAGAACCGTGGGGAAACTCCTCGTTACGCTCGGACGTACGAGTAGACGACGGTGAGTCATCTCTCTCGCTGTACACATCGAGAATAAGGTAATACCGAAGAGTGCGCTGTGAGTTGGCGAAACAAACGTATATACTCGTATATTCCCGAAGGGAAAAACATTACGAGAATCAGCAAAGTTATGTTGTATTACGAGTGAGCTTTGCCTCAATTTTTTCTTCGTCTCTTTTGCGGCCCCCCCTTTAACGCTTCGTCAGTTCGAAAGATCTCCGAGAATCGTAGAATCCACCAACTACAAAACTAAAAGCCGAGCACTATTTTTGAACGAGAAAACTCCCCTCCCCGAGGGATTCTCCGCGCCAAGATTCATCGGGCGAACGATGTTCGTATTGTACATTCGTTTTCCCGTATTTACCCTCGTTATACGAGGTCTGTTAAAAAAGTATCGCGAATTTTGAATTTCCGCCGGCTACGTATATTTGATTTTCGATTTTTGTGTGGCGTTAGGTTGGTACTCATGTCCCTCACTTATGCTGAAAAAATCGGCCATTTTGAATGTTTAGTTAATTGTTGACAGCTGTTTTGGTTAGACGTGTCTTGGCTTGTCTTCGATTTTTGCCTATTCCAAAAAATGGATCAAAGAATCTGTATCAAATTTTGAGTGAAAAACAAAATTAAGTGCGCGGACGCATTTCGAATGTTGACTGTGGCATATGGTGAAGCTACCTTGGACCAAAGGAACGTTTATCGGTGGTACAAAATGTTCTCAGAGGGCCGAGAAGATTCGAACAACGAAATGCGTTCCGGACGCCCGAGCACATCAAGAACAGACGAAAACATTGATGAAGCGAAGAAAATAATATTGGCCAATCGTCGAATCACCGTTAGAGAAGTTGCTGATGAACTAAACATATCGATTGGCTCGTGCTATTCGATTTTTACCAATGATTTGGGCATGAGACGGGTCGCCGCGAAATTCGTGCCAAAATTGCTCAATTTTGAACAAAAACAGTGTCGCGTTAACATTGCTAAGGAGCTGTTGGACTCGGTTCGCGACGACCCAAATTTGCTCCAGAGGGTCATAACTGGGGACGAATCATGGGTTTATGATTATGACGTGGAAACCAAAGCTCAATCATCGCAATGGAAGCAGCTTTTTTGGAATAGGCGAAAATCGAAGACAAGCCAAAACACGTCTAACCAAAATAGCTGTCAATAATTAACTAAACATTCAAAATGGCCGATTTTTTCAGCATAAGTGAGGGACATGAGTACCAACCTAACGCAACAAAAAAAAATCGAAAATCGAATATACGTAGCCCGCGGAAATTCAAAATTCGCGATACTTTTTTAACAGACCTCGTACTCGTATATTCGCGAGGGGAAAAATATTACGAGAATCAGCAAAGTTATGTTGTATTACGAGTGAGCTTTGTCTCAATTTTTGCTTCGTCTCTTTTGCCCCCCGGCCCCTTTAATGCTTCGTCAGTTCGAAAGATCTCCGAGAATCGGAGAATCCACCAACTACAAAACTAAAAGCCGTGCACTATTTTTGAACGAGAAAACTCCCCTTCCCGAGGGATTCTCCGCGCCAAGAATCATCGGGCGAACAATGCTCGTATCGTACATTCGTTTTCCCGTATTTACCCTCGTTATATATCGTCCTCTTTCGTAACAATTGTCAAGCGTGCCAGAAACGCACGACGTTTCGTTGCAAATATTACGAGAATTTGCTTTAAACAACACTTTTAACCCCGACGAAATATCGCTACTGTTCGAGCAAAAATATATAAATCTTCAATGAACTGAGAATCACGTTTCAACGAAGAGCATTTCTCGACTCCAATGGAGGAAGGGGGTTGCATAGAGGCTGATTAGAGAAACGAGTGAAACAAAAAAAAAACCTGTTCATACAGCGGTTCAGTTTCTTGCAAAACAATATAAAACCGAAACTATCGTGCTTCTGACTCTCCGTTGAACCCTCGACTTTTATACCTTTGCCTCATATTTCCGAAGCAACATTTTCTCTCGGTGAGCATTATACCTCGCAAAGTATCCCCTACTATACAATAGCACTGGGTCTGCTACTGCCTGTTTACCAGTCTTTTCATTTCTCTCGCTGGACTGTTAGACCCGCGCGCATAGATCCTCCTAATGGAGGATGGAATGTAGCGTGTATACGGGACGTTCCCGTACTAACGAATTTTTGTTATTTGTATGTTGAAAAAATAAAATAAAATAAAATAATCCCTTAACTTTGATTTCAATTTCTACATTAAAAAAAAAAAGATTTTTGAGAAATTTTCCAGATTTGTTCCGACTTTCTCGTTTTAGCTTTTCAAAAATAATTTCAAAAATTCATTCTGACGGAAAAAAATCTGAAAAAAAATGTGATGTTTTTTCAGGATTAGGTAGGATGATATTAAAAAATTCGAGAGGTTCAGTGTCAGACGTAGATCGAGTTGGCAAGAAATGACCCTTATATATGTATAGAAAGAAAGAACAAACGGTGTAAACGTCGGTGAGATTGCAACAACTGCAGTGAAATGCTTCAGAGTGCATTTGCGAGGTGGTCCCTCTCTCTCTCTCTCTATCTCTTTCAACGGGGGGTCGTAAGTAAAGCTCTCGAAAGGATAAGTTTAAGTGGGTGAGTAAGCGGGTATATAAGTGAATATAAGAGAGTTGGTAGGCCTCGAGTGAGAGTGAAAACAACGTTGAGGGAGTTGCGAAGCGGAGAAAAGTAAAAAAAAAAGACAAGATAGGAAGATGAACAGTCGAGTTTGTGTCTTTTTTTTCGCCTCGTCTTTCTTCCTCGTTTATCCTTCGCGAAAGGTCCGAACGAGAAAGAGACGAAAGACAGGGTCTTAACCGTGGGAGTTGGCGAGGACCGTTCGACCGCGAGAGGGCAAACGTTACAAGTATATGTACGCGATATTACCAACTACTATTTGTGTATATAAACCACTGTACGCATCGCTAAACCATTGTTTATGAGACCTGAACACCGCGTACTTTACTAACTACCCCTCCTCAACGTTCGACGAGATTCTCCACCTCGAGGGAACTCCGCATCCTTTCCAAGGATGAATAACTATCGAGAACTTCTCCTACACCCCATCGGCATAATACGAAACAATTTTTATTAACAGCAAGCGCTTTTGCTGTTGAAAACAATGATAATAATTTAAAGAATTTTGTAATCCTTCTTACACTTTTTTTATCTACCGAATTGAATTTTTTTTTTAACAATCAGGAAAGCATTTCGAAGCGTCCGTCGTTTTCGATTTTCGACACGATTTTTTCCCTTAATAAAAAAAAATTAACTACGATATTTTCCGAACTTTTAATCGTCGAGCCCTCGTTTGATTGTATCCATAACGATTCGGTATCTCGTTGCACGAGATGAAAGATCTCTTACGTAAATAGTAATATGCCACGGTAAGGTATGTTAGTTCAAAGCATCGTCTGCTCTCCGGTTCACTACTTGCATATAATAAATACATATATATAGGTATGAAACATTTACTACATGCAGGTAACCGGAGAAAAGAGCGCCCGTGCTCTCGGTAGCTGTTTCGACGTGCCCTCTCTTTGAAACGTTCTCCATCCACACAGACTAGCTACACATCTACGATCGACTCCCGTTTAAAATCCTAGAGGCAATAAGGCAAAGTCTGGTTTATCCCAGCGTTAGCGCAACGGCCTGTTCTTCGGCGAGAGTCTGTGTACGCTATAATGGCGGTACCCGCGGAGCTTAACAACGCGTGACAATGTGCATCAAGAAATTGCTCGTGCAAGGAACTTGACTTCGAACCCTCGCGCCCTTTTATACCCTCCTCGTGTACCTTCGCTATTACTAGCTATGAAAATTGTCCATAAATATATACAGGCGAAGTTTGACAGTGAAAATCCACGCTTACGTACACATCGACTGCCAGGGCAAACAAAAAGCCGGATTTCAAAAGGTCTAACACTTTAAATCGTGTGAATTACGGTTTTTCTTTTGTTATCTCCAACGATCTAGAAACGTAGAAAAATGTCATTCTTGCGTTTACAACTCCTGTCTTAACGCACTCGAGTTGGGAAAAGTACGTCGTCATCGCGTGCAAGTGGTTTGAGACTCAAGTACTGAATTTTATGCGCCAAGTGGGTCTCACCCGCGTTTCTCAACGAGCTCGTCGGCGGAGAGATGAGTTACATTCTCTCGGTGATCGATACATTATGCAACTTCTCGGTTCGTAAAGTTAAGATTTGCGGTGGAAATTCCATCGCTATGGAATTTCGATCTACCGAGAGACGAGTATAATGCGCAGTGGAATTTTTCGCACAATTTTCTCTGAGAATCGTGGCCTATGGCGAATTTAACGGGGCAAAAATGTTAAAAGGATATTGTCATTCGAAAAATTATATTCAAATTGTGGTAAATGTTGTTTGAAAAATGACTCCAAAGTTATCGTTAAATTATTTTGCCGTTGTCAATTTACATTCAATTACGAATGAGGTGGCAAAATAGGCCTGGGCGTTTTTTTTTTTTTTCGTTCACAGCTGGGACGACATCGCAGCTGTGTCAGGTGGGAACAAAAAAAATTAAGGGAGAGTGCAGAGCAATAAAAGACGAGGGAAGAATGGAAAATGAGAGAGATGCGCGGAAGAAGGGGTGAGAAACCGAGAAGTGCTACTATCAATGGGGAATAGGGGCAGGGAGGGATTTGCACCTGTTTACTCGGTTATATAAACGAAACGAGTACGTTGACTTCGTTAAAAGGCCGTCTCATTACTTTCTTGCCATTAAAGACGATTATTTAATGGTTCCAATGAAAAGTACTTTCAAATATTTCGTATTAAATGTTTAACGTAATAAAGTCCTAGAACCTCTTTCAAGAAAATTTTCATATACAGATCTGAAAAACTTTTTTCACATTTCTAACAATCAATATCAGAATTTTCCCTGTTTCCTCGTTTGGGATTTTTGTTTCCATTTTTTAATCAGCCTCCCTTAATAGACGAATTAATTACAGATTGATTAATGAATTGTCCCAATGACTCAATTGCTTCCGGAATTATTTCTCCTCAAAGTGACAATAATGAAAACATAGTCGAAGGAATAAAATTGAAACGTCAAAAGTTTTATTTTATGTCTCATTGATGTCTCATTTACTGGGGGGGTGGAGGTGAAGTTTTAGTTTTTAACGCTGGTACAAGACACCAGAAAAAAAAGAAAATGAGAAAGGTCGATGAATTCATGAATAACTCCGAAAGAGGGAATAACTTTTTTACGAGTGCGTGTACGCGTGGATAGAGTATGCGTGTCCCGTAGTCGGTGTGTTTGAAGTAAAAGCCACCTGTGGCAGAGTCGTTATACGCAAGAGAGCAGTGGCACGCGCCATCGGTTAATCCCACAAGATGTTTCTTTCGGTCCCTGCATCTCTCGCCTGCTGACTCTCATAGTCATATATATATATATATATATGACTAGTATCCCGTGACTCTCCCCGTGAGTCTCGCGGTTACCTACTCGAGTGTCCTCTTGGCGAGAGGGCCTTGCGCCAACGGTTAACGGGTGTGTGTAGGACGAACAACTTCTCTATACCCTCCTCATTCTATATAAGCAGAAACTCTTTGAGAAATCCTGTGAGCAAAAGAGAGATAGCTCTAGCTGAGGAACGAACGAGCGTGGCACGCGGCCACAGACCCTCAGCGTTGCACCTGTACCACAGTCGTTCGTTCGTCGAGGGCTATTCATCCTATCCGTTCTCTCTCTTTCTCTCCTATTCTCCCCCTTGAATTTTCACCATCTCTTTCTATCTCTTTCGACCAAACCCGTCGATTATATCTACATAAACGCCGAGCTTCCAAAGGGATCATCTGCCGCACGAGAGATCTTTTTGATGAATTAATAATTATTTATCTTTCGTATATTTATGGCTAGAGAGACCCTCTCACTGACCTACCGCAAGGCTTCATAGCTTATCGATGAATTATTTTATCCCGTTTGTACGGTATCCTGATAGCTTGACGATTTTTTTTAATTTAAATTTAATTGACAAAGTCCGGAGAGAAATGGCTTTGTTTTTAGTAAAATGAAATCTTTAAGATATTTGTGTTCAAATAGTGTTCAAAATAACACTAACAATTAGTGTTCAAAATAGTCGAAAAGTGCTATCGAGTTTCGCGAGAAACGATAAACGGATTGTTTGGTGAATTTAGATTCTTTTTTAAGAGAAATTACCGTAGATACTTGTACCAATTTATATTAAACTTTCTGCTGACCTTTTTCCGAAAATTATATTTCACCCCCTCCTCCCAAAACATTTTTATGCAATATTATGTAAATTGCAACAAACAGCTTTCGATTGATCCTGTTTCTAGATTCTCGTTTCACGAGTCTGGATTACATATATACATCCAGTGTCAGTTGAGTCGACATACTATTTTCTGTCGAGACGTAGGTGTAACAGGTACCAGTTGCGAGTAGAAACCCTCGGAGCAGTAACGTTTGCGGATAGTGGCCGATGTTTGTACACGTAGATCCGTCGGTCGTCCAACGCAGAATCAAACGTCCAGGTTGCAAGTCGAATGCACCTGTGTTCAGAGGCATTGTGTCTTTCTCTAACTGGAAAGAACCTTGCAAGGCAGTCCGCAGATGGGAAATACGTCCAGGATCAAAACGCTAAGCGTAAATCGATAATTGGAATTTTCTTGATAATAAAAGTCGAAAACAAATGAAAAACGAAACTCACACGCTTTCATTGTGCATATCTCGGAGAACCCCTCCTGAAGGGAGACCGAGGGTACGACAACGAAAGTTGATTGATGATTTAACTTCTGTCGTCGATTTCTCGTTCTCGTAGACTTCTTTTCTTGGCCACCATCGTTTGATACTCACCCCATTAACAAAACCCCACTCTTCAACAACATGGCGACCCGTGAAAAAAAGGATGCCCCGAAGCAACGGACTTTTTGACGAAAGGATAATCACGTGGAAAAGCGGTTGGAAAAGATAGATATTAACGCATTATTATTCCCGTAGTTCCGGAGCTACTTTATTTACGATTGAAACTCGAAAATCTAATGCAATTGACCGGATGTTAAGGAATACAAAAGGACTTAAGAGTGGACCGGTCTATCACATGTTTTCAATATTTTTCACTTCGCCAGCCTGTAGTGCCTCCGGCGTCTCTACGGCCGCAGTCGGTAATGAAACAAAAGGTCGCACGCGCCATCTAGCGGATTTATGCGGCGGCGCATAACGTCATGAGGGCTACGTTCAAACTGCTAACTCTCTCAACCAATTACAGACCTCAAAATACCATAGTCTTTTTTTTCCCTATTACCGAATTAATCATTGTATAAACGATCATTAACGTTTCGCCGTTGGTTTATTCAAAAATTATTATTGGCTTCCTCGATGTAACGGTTTTTCGACAATTAGTGAGTAAAATTGTGTAATGAGGATACGTACAGCTACACCACACGGACAGCTACACCACACGAAAACGGTTTTTTTTATAACTTGCGGTGCGTTTCCGCTTTTTGATATACGTCACTCCATCGACGGCATGACTATATATTTTGTTTATTGTAAATGTCCGTGCTAATCGTCTTTTCGTTAAAAAATTTCTTACGCTTCTAAAATTCTAAATTAACCCGACTGACCGGATAACGTTCGACACAATTAGCGAATGACAAATGAACCACACATTTACGATGCAAATGACCAATGGACCACACATTACGGTGCCTCCAGCTTCTCTACGGTCGGAAACAGAAAAAGATAAGCAACACTTCTTCACTTCTTGAGTGTCGCTCGGCTTTGACGTTGCATCATCAAAGGGAAAAAGATACTTGCTTTTTTATCCATTACTGCTCCATTATCAAATTATTTATTCTACAAACGGTCTTAACATCTCGCCCGGCAATTTTTGGAAAAAATATCGTCCGTTGTTCAATTACCCCGATTTTTTTAAAATCATTGAGAATTAATAGACAATTTTCGCTGCCCACGCAATTAAACAAATTTCATTCATTTCAAACACTTTTTCCGCGCTCCCCTTCCATAAAGAGTCGTTCGTAAGATAAATAAAAGAGTCAATAGAAAGAAAAATTTATAAATTCCATACAACAAGTGTTTACAAAACATTTTACATTGTATGTCGTAACAAAAAAAAAATTCTTTCCTGTATAATATAATGCAAGAACGGGTACAAAATCATCGTTGGTGGTAAATAATATCCTTCGATCATGATTTTCGATTCCTAATTAAGTTTACATGCATTTATTAAATAAAATGGGGTAACTTACTCTTGGATGAGATATAATCGATCTAGGATAATTTCAGTCTATTAGCAGAGTTAATAAGCCAGCTAGAGAAAAAAAAGAACGTTTCGTTCGACATTTATCTCACTTACGCACGCTCCTAGACTCTAAAAGCTCATTTACCTTGTTTGTGGCAATTAATCGCGTCTATATAATACATTTTCATTCTATCAACTCTGCTAGTTTATTAAATATCAAGTTTGTTGGTTATCGAACGGTCCAATCTACGGCTCTGAAGCCTTTCACGAATTCCAATACTTTGATTCTCTTTTTTTATTTTCAAATTTCTCGTTTCTGATAATTATACATTCGCTATTATGCAAAAACAAAGAATGCAGAAGAAAAAACATTTTCTGCAGAAATTGCATTTCCATTGAGAGTGACTTGAAAAATATTCTCCCAAAAGAAATGTAAAGAAATTATTTATTTTGATAAATAAGAATTCTTTTGTCGATTCGAACTTCATCGTTGAGTGGAAAAAAAATAAAGGTGCAGTAAAATCATTTTCACACAGTATAACGTAACGAGTACCAGTTCCACGATTTGCGAGAGATTAATTCGAGTTTCAGGGCAAACAGTATGTCCAAACTGAGTGCTAACTTGTATTAACTCTTGAGGGGAGGGAAAATATCAAAGATACGATATACAACAGAGAATTTACCACCATAGTGTGTACGCAATTCTGTCGTATATATATTCACGTTTCTATGGTTATATATAGCGCCGGAAAGATGTTCAACTTCGATAAATTCGTAACGTACGGACCTGCCAACCGGTAATTTATAGACCTGCCTACCGATACGCTTCGAATAACTCAAGTACGAATCACGACATCGCGGAACATGTGTCTTCTATCCCTCTCTCTCTCTTTTTCTCTCTTTCACTCTTCCTACGTATCGTCCCGATATTACTTATTACAGTATACACACCAAAGTTGAAAAATAAAATGATACTGTAAAACGCAACTTGTATACGTCTCGTTGGTAGAGTGAGACACTTTGGTATTCGATCTCATCAAGATGTATATAGCAATATATTATACGGGGTATTCTGTTCCAGAACAGCTGAACGAGATCAATCTTTAACTTCTATAGAAAAATACAGTAAAATTGTAAAATGAAAAAAATGATTTATACAGAACAAGATTTTTTGAAAAAGCATTGCACACTCTGCTACTTGGATTCCATTTTTGTTAATTTAAATAACATTGAAGATGAAGCATTTGAAAACAATATAAACCTTCTTTAATCATATGTTTTGTAAATTTTCTATTCCAATGCTCTTTGAGGGGCGCTCTACAATCAAAATTCGTAAAAAAACGTGTTTAATTTTTTTAATTTACGAAAAAAAATCTTATCGAAAATACCAAACGACAGATTGTTTGAAACACTATTCTGTTCATATAAAAAAATATTCAGATCGATATATAAAAAATTGCAAGAGTAGCACCGCTTTAAAAAAAATCTTTCATCTTTAAAAAGCACTCAATAAGGATGCAGAGGATTTGATCCTTTCAGAAAGTAAATTTCGCTTTCAGAAAGTAAATTTCACAATCAATTTGTTACTTCACATTGTTTGATTTTTTTTAAATTCCAAGTTGCTGACGAAAGGTAATTTCGCACGAAATGCCCGATAGGGAGGTCGTACCGCTTCCTCAATCTCTATTACTTCATTCTTATTACAATTCACTCAGAACATGGAAGTACGAAGAAAAAAAAACTTGCAGCAAATCAACGAAAAAAAAAAAAAATTAATCTTGATAGATAACGTAAGGTATTGAATCATCCTAACTGTATCAAAGGCCAGAATCAATACGGAATAATAGATGTATATCTGTTGTACATGTATATATGAGATGTGTTATATATAAATTGTACAGAATAGAGGCGCGAGATACAACGATTGCTGAAACGTCGACACACTTTTGTAGACAACCACGTGCGGTGGCGCGTTCTCGATTTTTCTTCTTGTTCTTTAATACACACATACGAGGTCTGTTCAAAAAGTATCGGGAATTTTGAATTTCCGCGGGCTACGTATATTCGATTTTCGATTCTTTTGTGGCGTTAGGTTGGTACTCGTGTCCCTCACTTATGCTGAAAAAATCGGCCATTTTGAATGTTTAGTTAATTGTTGACAGCTGTTTTGGTTAGGTGTGTTTTGGCTTGTCTTCGATTTTTGCCTATTCCAAAATAGCAGCTTCCATTGCGACGATTGAGCTTTGGTTTCCACGTCATAACCATAAACCCATGATTCGTCACCAGCTATGACCCTCTGGAACAAATTTGGGTCGTCGCGGACCGAGTCCAACAGCTCCTTAGCAATGTTAACGCGACACTGTTTTTCTTCGAAATTGAGCAGTTTTGGCACTAATTTCGCGGCGACCCGTCTCATGCCCAAATCATTGGTAAAAATCGAATAGAACGAGCCAATCGATATGTTTAGTTCCTCGGCAACTTCTCTAACGGTGATTCGACGATTGGCCAATATTATTTTCTTCGCTTCATCAATGTTTTCGTCCGTTGTTGATGTGCTCGGGCGTCCGGAACGCATTTCGTTGTTCGCATCTTCTCGGCTTTCTGAGAACATTTTGTACCACCGATAAACGTTGCTTTGGTCCAAGGTAGCTTCACCATATGCCACAGTCAAAATTCGGAATTCGTCCGCGCACTTAATTTTGTTTTTCATACAAAATTTGATACAGATTCTTTGAACCATTTTTTGGAATAGGAAAAAATCGAAAACAAGCCATAACACGTCTAACCAAAACAGCTGTCAGCAATTAACTAAACATTCAAAATTGCCGATTTTTTCAGCATAAGTGAGGGACACGAGCACCAACCTAACGCCACGAAAAAATCGAAAATCGAATATGCGTAGCCCGCAGAAATTCAAAATTCGCGATACTTTTTGAACAGACCTCATACACAAGTATAATGATCCATGCGCGAGTGCGTGGAAGCGAAAGAACCATCAGGCACGTAACGCCCTCGCGTTCACAATTCCGCTTTTATTTATAACGGTAAAACGAGATGCGGCGGGAAAACAGCATCGATAAATTCATTGTGTTCGGGGGGGAGGGCTAGATAGAGGGCGCTCTCGTATCGGCAAGTATTAACGATACATACGGGACATTCCACATCGATTTAACAAATTTGGTACAACTTATTGAAAAACTAATTTCTATCGTTGAAACAGAATTTCACCCTTCTAAAGATGTCAGTATTTTCGTAAATTTTTTTTTTTTAACAGTTCAATTCAGGATCCACAATTTTTGTAGGATCGTCTTTGATGTTACGTGTCGGCGATAAAAGTTATAAATGATTCAATAAATAATTATCGAAGTTCGTCGATATTCAGAAATTCATATCGCGAAAACTATTCGAATGAAAAAACTGCAAAAAATACCGAATATTCTTTGTGTTCTGAGGAATATAAGAAAAAATCGGCAACACGATCGACTGGATCCGATAAGAAATCGGTGAATTTGGCGCGGAACCCCCTTCATATACGTATATCCGCGTATATAACAATGCGGGGACTTCTAACGCTTGATAGTCGCATGCACGGCATAGAAATCATTGCACAGATCGTTGACGATCAGGTGAATATATATAATCGGTTTGGATTATATATACCGGATAGTATAATCGTGTCGTCCAACAATCTAACTGTATTATAATGGTGTCCCCGGTGCTAGGGAGGAAGAAGAGAATAATAATATCGAGCATCGAAGATCGGGAGATCCTCTTCCTGACTTCCTTGACGATTCTTTATTCTGTTTTTTAATGTTTTATTCTTCTATACAAATATCGTCGACGAACGGGAAACTCTCGCGACTTACTTTTCCTACGTGGTATATTTATATACTTCTGTGAACGAGAGAACTGTTTGAAGATCGATCTCGGGCACGCACGATCGGACACGCGAGAGCCACGCGTGCCCGAGAAAGTTCACGCACAATTTACTGACGTTTTTTTTTTTTTCCCTCTTTATATTGTTTGGGTATCGATGAATATAGGTATATGAAATTTGCGCGGGAAGAACCACGCTTTTCGTGCTTCCTCACACAAGGCGTTTGTCCTCGTGACGAGAATAATTTGAGAATTAGCCTTTACATTGGACGGTTCTCACCGAAAGTTGGCTCGAATTACAGTCCTGTGGCCTGTGGCCCATCAATGAAACGCTGACGAACGCGCCCGTGGTAAATAACTTATTCCTCGGGTATTGTCCCCGACCGAATCAATTTATATTGGCCGTAAAGATATCTCGTTTCATTTTTAAGAAGGTTATACCGGCGTTATTTGGTACCTTGTCGAGGCGACTACTGAAAATCGCACCGAACGATTTTTATCAAATTCTTGAAGATTTTCATTCAATTTAAACGTTTTCGTGGAGATTTCAAGAAGGTGCCAAAATGTTAAAATTCAAAATGGTGGAAACGAAATGGGTGGTTGAAAAGAAATAAGACTGAAGTTTTAAGATCGATTATTTCTACTGTAAAGTAAAAATTGCGAAGTTTTTCGAAAAGTACCAATAAATCGAGTATACGTATGTAGAGCAATTAATTTAACGTTCGTTCAGCGACACACGTTCAGCGTTCTATTACTCGATACCACACCTCGATACATTGCGACGGAGGAAAAAGAGCTTGACGCGAAGAACGTCTACATCTTATATATATATATATATATATATATATATATATATATATATATATATACATACATATATATCTATAGAGAAATTTCTTCCGACATTGGTAACACGGAAAGAGGCGCCCGAGAGATTCTAGCACGCATCGAGACATTCAGAGCGCGTGCTGCTGTTTTTCTTGTATCCGAAGGCAAAAACTCCTGTAGCATCTCTGCGTACAACATATCGGCACCGTTTCAATGAGAAAGCATTAAGAGTAATTCTTTTTTTTTTACAACAAAATATTCAATCTATTATTTATGAAAAATCGAAATACAACTTGCCAAACGTAAATTAGAAATTGAACTTCAGAAATTTTTAAGGAAAGGTTCCCGTCCGAATCGATGAAAAAATCGAAAAATTTTTATTTGCCTATTTTCATCTTTATGTTGTCGAGAATACGTGGGGGAAAGGATATTTCGATATATGATGTAGTTCTCGAAATATACGGGCTCGGGCGGAGCAGTCTGACCTGATGGGTGAGTCTACGGTAGGTAGCATAAAACTTTAAGGTAGTAATCTGGTAACTTAAGCCGATTTTCATGTCTTTTTTCGAGGGCGTTTTTTTGTAGGAAAATAAAAATGAATCGTTTTGGATATTTAGGATATTTTTATTTACATATTAAAGATACAAAAAAAAAATTTGTTGAAAAAATTTAATAATTTATTATTATTATTATTGATCGGAGTTGACACCTCGAAAAAAAGCGCGTGGGTGGCCCCGGTGATGTTGGCTCTTGATGTTATCTGAAATCAAAAATTCTTGATAATTCTCAATCTATAGACATGTCATTCTGGACGGAACTACTGAAGTTAAATTTCATGGATAAATAACAAAATGGCGGACTTTGGAAAAAAAAGTTTTTTTTTCCAAAGTCCGCCATTTTGTTATTTATCCACGAAATTTAACTTCAGTAGTTCCGACCAGAATGACATGTCTATAGATTATCAAGAATTAACAAGAATAAGAATTATCAAGAATTTTTGATTTCAGATAACATCAAGAGCCAAAATCACCGGGGCCACCCACGCGCTTTTTTTTCGAGGTGCCAACTTCGATCAATAATATAATCATAATAATAAACTATTAAATTTTTTCAACAAAATTTTTTTTTTATCTATAATATGTAAATAAGGACATCCTAAATATCCAAAACGATTCATTTTCATTTTCCTATAAAAAATCGCCCTCCAAAAAAGACATGAAAATCGGCTTAAGTTACCAGACTACTACCTCAAACGCGTTTTTCTCGAAACAACGTTTTTCGACGCGCGGTACGCTCTACAGCTTCGAGGAACGCACCGATTTCAAAGTTTCACCACTCAAATTAAAGCCAATTAAATTTGGGGGGCCCTGACCGAGCGTTTTTTCGAAAAAATTATTGTAAATATTTCTTTTTTAACGTTAAATCCCAAAGAAAGCATGAAAAAATGAGTTTTTTTTTATCGGCCGCCATTTTGTTTCAAAGGGCTTTTTTAAAAATCGGAAACCGATAGGGCCCCACAAATTTCATGTATTTCAAGAATCTTTCTGGTTTTTTGATTTCAGACCACTTAGTGAGGCTGTAGAAGGTACGGCGCACATCACTTTGCGCCGGGAGCGGCTTCTTTGGCGGGAGCTGGAGCCGCCATTTTGAATTATTTTATTGTAAAAAAATTCAATAGAATACTTCTTTTCTATACAAATAAAACGCACAACAAAATTTTCGCAGAATAATTTATTTTGTATTGAAAAAAAATTCCTCAAGTTGAGGTATTTTTGGAGTCTTTGGACGAGAACCTTCCCTTAAGGATCATTTCGAAAACTTTGTTTTTTGAATTCCAACTTGAAAAATGAGGTTTTCTTTCAATGTTCGACTTTTATAGCCAAAGCGAAAGTTTTCAAAGTCCAATTATTTTCAAAATTGTTATAACTTGAAACAATAGTTTCGAATTAGTTGTTAAAGTATTGACCGAAAAATGAGCCTGGAAATTGTGAAAAAAAGGTTTCCATTTAAATTTATTTTATTTTTCATGGTAATCGCCACTTTTACAGTCATTTAACCAATTAAATTTTTTATTTCTCCATTGAAATCATGTTCGTAACACGCTTCACGTACGCGCCCTGAAATTCTAATGATTCGAGAGATAAGCATATATGCCGCGGTCCATGCGTCTACGCCCGACACCGGCATCCAGTTCTTCTTCCTCCTTCTCATCTTCGCCTTTTTATTCTTTTTTTTTGTCTTCCTCTATTCACCGTACACCGCAACGAGAAGTATATACCTTAACGTGCACTAGTTGCTAGTCCGCCCACCCTTCCTTCGTCTCTTGCCTCGTCCTCATCGTCCTTAAGACTCTCAGCGGCCCTCTGTCCCTGTTGCCGAAGCCCGAGAGTCAGCGCAGCGACCCAACGCTGCCGGGATACCCTCGGTCGCCCCGGCCGCGTGCCACCTTGCATTTTTATCGATCTCACAGCGCGATAAGCCTTTTGCACTCTCCACGACCACGGTCCGAGCTCCATTGCTCGGAGAGGATCTTTCCTATAACCGCGTGTGTGCATGTGTGTCCCTCGTTCAGTCCTCTCTTTTTCTCTTCTTGCCAACCCGAGAGACGTGATTTCTTACACTTTCACGATCTTCGAACGGTATACGCGCACGGAATACATATAATACGAGAGAGAGAGGAATAGCGTGAAGTTCAGAGAAACAGAGAAAGAGAGAGAAAGAAAAGTCGAACTCAATCCTGGGCGGTCGCGAGAGTTTCTAGAAACGCGACCTTGCCAGTGTGATCTTTATCAACCTATTTGAAATCGCGATTCTAGACTTTCGAGACTATTTTTCTTTTTGAAGCAAAATTCGCCAATTTTCAGCAATTTTTTTCTATAGATTTATTAATAACTAGCTGACCCGACAGACGTTGTCCTGTCTGAGCTATGAATATTCAATTCTAATTGGAATGAATAATTTAAAAAAAACCTTTTAAAAAAATAGTGTTTATTGTAACTGAAAATGAAAAATTGACTCCCTTAGTGTTTCTGTATAACCATGTATACCACGTGTTAGTCTATCAAAACTTACCTAAAACCGATATTAAATTAAACTTTTAATATTAGGCGAGATTGCGGTGAACTAACTACGATGCACAAACACTTCTCAAAAAGCTCACTCCACAAACTCAAAACTGGATAAACGTTAAAATCGAATGGAATGTGCATTGAGAAATGAATAAATGAATTTTTTGATCGATAGATGCCGACCGATGCATCTATTAAATCACATTTGCTTCGCGCGAAGGTTAAATAGTCGTTAAGTTTTCTGACATTTTCCAATTTTCTGCGCAATTTTCTTAATTTTTCTTTCCGTAAGAACCTTCTACGAAGTATTAGAAAACTTTAAAAAAAAGATGAATGAAATCGGTAAAGTCGTTCTCAAGTTATGGCGTGACCAAGAGAAATAGGGATTCATTTGTATATATATATAGATTAATTGATCATTAACGAAATAACCCAGTTTTAAGCTCTTCCTTTAATAAAATAAATAATTGTTTTTATATTTTTTAAATTTAATGCTTGAATTCGTTAGAATTGAAAATAGCTTGAATTTCCCACATTTATTTGCATTGATTTTTTAATCATAAAAAATTCTGAATTATTAATGATAATTATTGATTAACGGTTAGAGAATGTTGGCGTTACTTAAAAAAAAAAAAATTATAATCTTGTGACAATAGAGTGTCGTACTAGCTGATGAAAAGTGCTACGAAACGTGAGGTAAAGGGAGAATAGAGGGAGGAAAGAAGAAACAGATGAGATATCGGTAGAAAGAGATCGGCGTGTACAATTGATTGGTCCTGGCACATCCTGTCTCCTCTTTTCTCAATCCTTCTCTCTCCCTCTCATCGCCTCGCTCTTCCCCGATTCATGGGAAAGTCGTTCACCGCGAGAAATGAGCCTCTCGAGAATCTTCATCGTTTTTTGTGTTACTCTTTCTCTCCTGGTTTCCTTCGTCTCATCCAACTCGAGGGACCCAAGAAAATCAATGCTTCGATCCTGTTGTTTTATTTTCCATCACATTCTTCGGCTCTGTTAGTTCGTGAGGCGATTTGGAATACAAATTCCGCGAGTTTGACTCACTTTAATCTACCACCTATTGTACCATCACCATATTTTATTCGCGGTTTTTTTTCACCGATCTTCGATGTACATCGAAGAGTATAAATGAAAAAAAAACGTGTAACCATATTTTATAGACATTTCTTTCCGTGCAAAACCGATTTAAAACCGAGGTTCCACCCCGCGATACCGCTGATCTACTCTCACGGCAAATATTTCACCGCGAGTTTGAGAAATTAAAAAAAAAATATTGCGAGCGAGAGAATGCTCGGGCCTTGCCACATCCTCGAAGGCCGATCTCCGGCGGAGATGTCGATCGAGCAAGGGGAATAAGGGGAGAACCACACGCGCGCAGCTCCCGTTCGAACGAAGCCGCGACGAATCGTGCCTCCCGCGAGAGACGTCTCATTCATAAAATCCGGGAGAGGAGAATCTCTCCGAGTTTATTTCTTTCAGCAATATCTCAAACAGTTCTAGGGTAAAAACGACAAAAACACGAAAGTTTTACGGTTTTTCTTTTCTTTTTTTTTTGCGAATTCAAATGGATATTTATACTTTTCGACAAAAACTTTGCGTGATCGGCGCGAAATTTCCGATAGGATAGGCTTGAGATTTCGATTTAAATTCTTTGAGATTCGCGATCACTGGAAAATTTCCGATCAGATACAATTTTAACGGTACGTTACAACTTGGAAAAAAGATTTATTGAGTACCGGTACTCGTTAGGGGTTCGAAAAATTGGTTTTTTTCTAGAATCCTTTAAATTTATGGTTTTTTCATAACTGAACATAAATTATTTGAGAATATTATAATACAATGACAAATAATATTTGCTTATGGGGCAGATACAAGCTGTTTGAGATCGTACGGTTGAATTCTCATTTTTCGTCATCTGCCTGTCCGACAGACGCGTTATTGTTCAGTCACGCACGTTTCCGAGCTTATTCTCTCTCGCGTATGTAGGTATGCAGTACGCGAATATCACGGATATCACGAATCACGAATTGACCATATCCAATGGACGACAAGTCAATTCAGCATGAACTTGCTCTTACATCGACAATTTATATATATATATAGTTAGAGAAATGTATATACGAGCAATAGATCGAAGAATAGTTATTAGATTCGATCGATAATTTCGCGCGTTTCCTTTCCCTCCACCGCCCCTGAGATTTCTTCACATCTGGCCATTTAGGTGTTCAGCGAAATGGAATGATATACTTCGAAGAGAATGTCGATATTTGGCTTGTTATTAGAACATCAGTAATAAGCGAAGAAGAATTATTTACGGGAAAAATTTGAAGAGGTTTAAATTGAAACTTATTTTTAACTCAATTTTTCCTCCGAAACGAAAGATCCTCCATGATTCGAATGGACAAACTTCCAAAATGAAAATTTCTCGAGACTCAAGCCCTGCGAGATCGCAACTATCCTCTGATAATAGAACTATTATTTTCGTAGTCGGGAAATGAAATTACCGTACATTTATGTACTATTTACGTGTTTTTTGAATATCCAAGAGACAAACTCCAAAAATGAACATTTCTTCTGATACCACTCAAACGAGACCCTCCGATAATAACTTTCATAGCTGTTTCCTCGTCTCTGGTAGTTTTTGGAAAAAACGTCGAGTTCACCAGAGTCATCACCGTTGCGAGGTGATCTCTAAAAAAAAACGAACAAAAACCCTAAAATGCCGTGTCACGCGCGTCTTCTGGATCCGCCATTCCCAAATCTCTGGCTCTGCTGAAAGAGACAGATAGAGAGAAAGAGAGAGAGAGCGCGAGGTAATCTTTGCCGGTTCTTTTACGGAATTGCCCTGGTAGTTTCGACACTGGTCATTAAATCTCTGCTGACACGCACGTATACTCGGTTTCCGGTGTGCTGTTTAAAAATCCGACAGATTCTCCGAGCTCCCAAATCTCCATCGTTAATTCCACATACATTTTTTTCTTAATCTCTTTAACCTTCGTTTCCATTACTTTGGCCACGAGTGATTCGTCAAGAATCACGAAATCGAAACAATGATTTTAAAAAAACGAAAAATGCTATACCGTTTACGAGGTTGAAAAAAGCAACAAGTCTGACCGTGCAATATCTTTTTTCTTTTCGTATATACAGTCGGTCAAAAAAGTATTGATACACCTTGTTTTTTTGCGATAACTTTATAGACATAAGCGATACGCAAAGAAAACCAATTTTATTCAATAGTACATCAGGTGCAGAGATAAACTGCAAATGGAGAATTTTTTCCCGGGAATAATAGAAGAATTATTCGTACACTTACGATTGAGCTGTTAAACCTCGATATTCACTCAAGGACGGTCTGACCTCTGCATACAATGTAAACAAGTCTTCGTTTACACAATGGTTTTGATCTATTCCATGCGGCAGTAGATCTTCAAGCTCCGAACAGACATGATGGCAAAGAAAAGCGAAATATCAATATCCATGCGAGACAGAGTGATTTTTCTTCGGAAACGCGGTGAAAGTTATCGAAAAATTAGTAAAGAACTAAATCTAAGCTTCGCAACAGTGCAATATATAATAAAAAAATACGAAAGAACAAACAGCACAGAAAATAAGCCACGAACCGGTCGACCGAGAATACTAACAGTACGAGAGCATCGGAGTATTGTTACAGAGGCTACAAAAAAACCGTTCACAAGTGCTCGCAGTTTAGCGAATGATATCGCGTCAACATCGGGGAAAAGCGTGTGTCCCCAGACTATTCGAAACGTTTTGCATTCTGCCCAAATATACGGTAGAACTGCCCGCAAAAAACCATCAATTAATAATATAAGTCAAGAAAAACGTTGAGGTTTCGCAAAAACCTACGTAAAAAAATCTATAGAATTTTGGAAACGTGTCGTATTCTCGGATGAATCGAAGTTTAACATCTTCGGGTCCGATAGAAAAAAATTCGTCTGGTGGAAACCAAATACCGAGTTCCGGCAGAAAAATTTAATACCGACTGTAAAGCACGGCGGAGGAAGCGTCATGGTTTGGGACTGTATGGAATATTATAGCGTTGGTAATCTGGCTTTTATAGATGGTACAATGAATGCCCAGAAGTATATCGACGTGTTGCGCAGCAATTTGAAAGCAAGTGTAGATAAAATGGGCCTGGATGGAAGTTTCTACTTCCAACAAGATAACGCCCCGAAACATACTGTCATGAAAACGAGGGAACGGTTACTCTATAATGTCCGCAAACAATTAATTACACCACCACAATCTCCGGACATCAATCCTATTGAAAATTTATGGCACTTGGTGGATGTAGAAATTAGAAAAAGAAAAATAACAAACAAATCCGATCTCCAAAGAGTGCTTTTAGAAGAATGGACGAAAATAGCAAAAGAAAGAACGCAAAAGCTAGTAGAATCCATGCCTAAGAGACTCGAGGCGATAATTGAAGCAAAAGGGATGCACACCAAATATTAGTTATAATTAAGAACTATAATGATGTAGGTTTTCACTATAATCGTAAATGTATGAATACGTTTTTTTGGCATAATTCTTCTATTATTCCTGGGAAAAAATTCTCCATTTGCAGTTTATCTCTACACCTGATGTACTAAAATTGGCTTTCTCTGCGTATCGCGTATGTCTATAAAGTTATCGCAAAAAAACAAGGTGTATGAATACTTTTTTGACCCACTGTATGTGTTATTAGTACATAAAATATCTACGTGTCTTATTCGATCGCATGCGGAGCTTTTACTCGTCAAGTCCGATAACCTTAGCTGACACTGTTGAACTCACGACCGATTAGCGATAAATATATTACGCTAGTCGTACCGCAAAACTTTTCGCGTGTATAGGTGACTCAGTTCACAACTTAAACAAATACGAACAATGTGTGTGACCAAATTTACGAGTAAATAGCCATGAAACAAAAAAAGCCTTGCGACGTACGATAATCGTTACAGTGATAGCGTACCAACTATATATATATATATATACGTACTGTATATGTATATCAGCGCGAGTTGTGACTCTCCTGATGGCCACGTAACAGAGGTGACCTTGAGGTAAGCCCGGTTGGCACAGGAAGTCGACAAGGTTTTTATCGGCTACCGACCGAGAAACACGACAAGAAAGCGAGAGAGAGAGACCCGCAGAACGGACCGCAGAACATCGAGCAAAACTTGCCACTGTTGCGATTCGAAACTTCTGTATTATCGCGACCGAGAACTTTTCTAACCTCCAATTTTAACAACACTTGGGAAGAAATCAAATTCGTTCACTCTGTTTATACCGCTTCGAAGGGTTTAATATCGAACGGGAAGTCTCGCTGGGATAGAGAAAATGGTGGAAACGAAATTTATTACTCCGATTTCTTCCAAATTATTCGACAATAAGGTTGTAATTTCACTTATTTTACAGCAATCCAAAATGATCATTTAGAGAAAATATTATTTTTATATCCCTTCCGTTTCGACAAATCTCATTTTTCTTCGTTCCCTCTGCGATCGTTCGCCCCCTAAAAAATCCTTATTATCGTTTTGTTTCTCCTTTTAGTACTTCTTCACCGCGTGTTTCACTCGGCAATTGCGTCACTGGTGTCCCAACCGCCCCCCACACCGGATGCCACCAACGGACGTCGAAAATTCCCTCTTTTTTTTTTCTCTTCCCATTTCTTTCCTTCGTCGTCGACTACGTAAAACTTGTATCTTTCATCGTTCTTGCGCCTTTTTTTTTTTTTTTTCATCCAACCGACTTCCTGTCCGCGGGTATTCGTGTAATTGAAGGAAAATTAGTTTTATACTTGGTGCGGGAAACACGCCCTTCGTAAAGTCCTTAAAAAAAAAAAGGTCGCGAGGCCGTAACGGAAAGTCGTGAAGTATATTTTTTGTTAATCTCAAATGTTAGGGACGCCCGATGAAGAATGCGGAATATATGTATGACGCGTGCGTATATGCTCGAACGATAAACCAGGTAGACCGGATGTCCGAGCCGAGATAACGTCGGAAGGTCGAGTTTTGTTAATCTGTATGTACAAAAGATATTCAAGTGTTCGTGCGGAGACCAACGAATTAATCCGTCGAAATTTGAACGAAGGACTTCCGTCCGGACGTCGAGTAAAATGTATATATATATCGAATGCTCCAAAAGAAAAAGGCTGTAGTACACAAAATGTAATAACGAAAATGCAGGTAGATTAAGCCCTTTTTGTTGCCGTATACCCAAATCAATTCTGCCAACTCACCATACAAAGATACACACTTTAGTAGCGCAGAGGAGATGGAATTTCCGACGTGAATTTCCGATACGGTGAATCGGGCAGTATGGCGAGAGAGATATAAGAATCCCACTCGCCAGAGTATACAGCTCGTCGTTATATTCGTATTACAGGCAGTTAAATCCTTAAAGGGGGAAATAGGGTTAGGACAGCGTTTTCTCAATGATTTTCATGAATTTTTTTATAGTATAAAAAATGAATATAATTTATTGAAACTTTGGGAATATTTTATACATATATTTAAGTATATACTATAAAATATTAGCGACCCCATATTGCAGGTCACAATCAGACTCAGTATTTTGCGTACATTCTGGAAGCCGCAATTTTCATCTGAAATCAAACGAGGTTGGAATTTACTTTTATTATATGTCTCTCTTCTATATGAACCTAAATGCTATCAAAAAAATAGGAAATTGAATTTTTTACAGGGGTGAAAACAAAAATAATAATAAAATAAAAATAATAATAATATTCCGATTTTAGGTTCATATAGAGCGCAATACTATGAAGAGAGTAACTGCCAATTTTCAAAACGATTGGTTGAAAACTTTTCAAACTAGCGTGTACGCAAGTTCAAAAAAGTCGTTTTCAGAAAAACGCGTTTAAAAAAATAGCAAAATGCTGAGTCTGATTGTGACCTGCAATATGGGGTCGCTAATATCTGTGGTGTTTTTCAAGGAAATTCTTCAAAAATTTTATAGTATATACTTAAATATATGTATAAAATATTCTCAAAGTTTCAATAAATTATATTCATTTTTCATACTATAAAAAAATTCATGAAAATCATTGAGAAAACGCTGGCCTAACCCTTTTTCCACCCTTAATGACTTATAACAATAGAAGGGGTCAGAATTTTCATTAAAAATTTTGGGTACATATTTTTCAATAGTTTTACTAACAATTTATGAAATAAAAAAAAATCGATTTTTTGAACCGTCTAACCCTATTTCGTGGGATTTAGTAATAGTTTCGAACACTCGTATTACCTGCCTTTCGGTTGAATCCTTTTGCCCATATTAGAACCTCAACATTGTGCGTCATTGCTCTTTTCATCGCGAATTTTTCAGCAAGAAGCTTCAATGACTGTCGAAGCCAAAGTTTTGTCGTCAAGAATCAGTCGTTTTGTTCAAGGCATCCGATTAAGTAGAAATAGCGAGTTTAGAACGGTCGCCGCAATGCTTTGCATTATTCGTCGATTGTTCACGGTGAAAAAGGCCTAACGAATATTTTTGTACATACACTTCGCGCCTTTACGACTTTAATCCATTATTATATACGCATATATTTATTTTCACCGTGTTTATGTCGCGACGGTAGTATACAGAGGCGTCGATGTAAGTACCGATAATAAATGCGGGTATAAGGTGAGCAATATAAAAGATACGAGCGGCGCTTCGGACGCAATGTTTATCTGAATTCTGGGCAATGAATCGCCGAGGCCACGCACTCCAAGGGGTTGTGAGTTAAATATTATATGGAATTGTGAGCCTTTTTGGCGAACATTTTCCTGTAACTCGAAGGAAGAAAAAAAAATGATGTGCATGTAGTGTAAGGGAGAAAATATATGTAATGGGACCAAAAGGGGTATAAAAACGTGTGTGAATAACGATGCGAGTTGTACGTTTGAAATAATCGAACAACCACAGAAGCGGGAGCAGAGAAATAAGGAGTGAGCAACTGGGAGAACATAAAAAGCAACTAACCTCTCTCGTCCTGTTTCTCACGCGACGTTTATAATGCTCTTATACCCGGAGAAAATATACAACCCTTATACTCGCGTCGTGATTGTAAGCCCTTTAACGCGTCAAAATGACGGCATATATCTGGTCCTCCGGGAAAAGTTCTTTACAATTCCAGGGACTTTTGCATTTTTATCTCAATTTTGGTTTAGATACAGATTTTTCACGGCAAAATTAATTACTACGAAAATAAAGCGTACATTTCCCTTGTCGTCGAAATATCGGTAAATAAAGGCATTATTAGTATGTAAAGTGATCTCCCCCGTGACTTCCTGCTTCCAGTGGCAGATAGCGTTTCGCGTAACGTCGAAAAGAATGGCGTTGAGGTGAAAATGAGGTTTACGATTCGGTGATCGAATTAGGCATTTCTCAAAGTTTCCCGACGGGATTAAGAGGGGTTTACTCAAGGAAGATCACCGCGATTACAACAAAGTTAAAAAAAAAAAAAAGTTTCATTTCTTTAGTAGATATTTTCGCTTTTTACGACTATCGCACGCGCTACGAAATTTATTTAGTCGTTATCAACAAAAGTATTTCGCAACAAAGTCAAGATGGCGGGAAAAAAACGAGGAGAAAAGGTTTCGTGGCATTTCTGTGCAGAGCGACAGAGTGAGAGAAAGGGCAATACAGGTGGTTTATGCGCGAGTTCTTAAAGGCTAAAAAAAAGCGTAAAGTTACGAGAGAGAAAGATGGAGAATACAATGTGTGAGAAAACTATAACGGCGAGAGAGAGAGAGAGAGACTGATCGCGATTCGATCTCATCCGATCCGATCTCGGATAGGACCGGGTTCGCAAATAATGATTGTTAACACACAAGAGAATCGGCCGCGGCGTTGCGCAGTTAGAGGGGCATGGGGTGTACAAAGTCAGGATTTCTTCGCGATGGCGCAACTGGTGCGTGCCGAGTACTAAAATTCACGTGTCTCGAACGCTGGTGTGCTGGCTCCTCGTTAAAATGAGTCGCGGAAAAATCGCGAAACCTTGCCGATAATACTGGTATATTCTTAGGAAATTTATTATCAAACTGTTCGATATATCAAGCATATGTGTTGAACGTACGTTCGGCAGAATTTATTCCATTCGAAACAGACGTGTTGAGGGAGCTCAGAGCGCTACGCACCCGTCAAATTACTGCTAAATAAAAAAAAATGCTTTTTACAAACTTTCATAAATCAACGGATAGTAATGAGGCGCGTTTGGCACTACAACCATAAAGGGGGGAAATAGGGTTAGACGGTTTAAAAAATCGATTTTTTTTTATTTCAAAATTGTTAGTAAAACTATTGAAAAATATGTTCCCAAAATTTTCAATGAAAATTCCGACTCGTTCCATTGTTATAAGCCATTAAGGGGGTAAATAGGGTTAGGACAGCGTTTTTTCAATGATTTTCATGAATTTTTTTATAGTATAAAAAATTAATATAATTTATTGAAACTTTGAGAATATTTTATACATATATTTAAGTACTAGGGGGGCTCTGCCCCCCTGCGCGCTTCGCGCGCCACCTCCGCCCCCGCTCGATCCCCTCACCGAGCCTACTCGATCCCGCTCGCTCTCCTCAACTCTTGTACACGGCGGCGGCGGCGATATATTTATATAATATAGAGAGATATACTATAAAATTTTTATACATATATTCAAGTATATACTATACAATATTAGCGAACCCATATTGCTTGTTTTCCTAGGTACTATTTTTTCAAACGCGTTTTTCTGAAAACGACTTTTTTTTAACTTGCGTACACTCTAGTTTGAAAAGTTTTCAACCAATCGTTTTAAAAATTGGCAGTTACTTTTTTCATAGTATTGCGCTCTATATGAACCTAAAATCGGAATATTATCATTATTTAAAATAATTTTTTTTTTGCAAAAAAAGTTGTAAAAAATGGCAAAAAATCACGCTTTTATGTTTTGACCCCGGTAAAAAATTCAATTTTATATTTTTTTGATAGCATTTAGGTTCATATAGAATAGAGACATAAGATAAAAGTAAATTCCAACCTCGTTTGATTTCAGATGAAAATTGCGGCTTCCAGAATGTACGCAAAATGCTGAGTCTGATTGTGACCTGCAATATGGGGTCGCTAATATTTTATAGTATATACTTAAATATATGTATAAAAATTTTATAGTATATACTTAAATATATGTATAAAAATTTTATAGTATATACTTAAATATATGTATAAAATATTCTCAAAGTTTCAATAAATTATATTCATTTTCTATACTATAAAAAAATTCATGAAAATCATTGAGGAAACGCTGTCCTAACCCTATTTCTCCCCTTAACACCGAATTTACTTGTATCATTGAATTCTGCCAGCTTATAGAGTTATTCTCGTTCAGCTTTTTTTTCGAAGAAATAACGAACACACTCGATGGAATTTTTTAGTTCCATAGCTCGTTCTATTATTCGAAAGATTCGCAATGTTACAATTTAGATTATTGATATTGACGGTCTGAAAGAAATTGAGTCTTTCGCTCGGGACAACAATCTTTTCGTTATTTGTTAAATACTGAAAAAAAAAATAGATCGACTATTTACGGTGCAATTATTTTTTCAATGAAAATCTATAAATCACTAATAGTGGTAAGAATGCTTCTTCAAATATTTTCAAAGGCGTTTGAAAAATTAGTGAAAAAACGGAATAGTCAACACGTGGGAGACCCGCAGAACATTGAAAAAAAAACGCAACTTCTGAAGTATCCTCGAGGTACGATACACTCTGCACCTGATACCAAAAGCACTTGTTGCTCGAACCCGCTTAAATAGTTACCATCGCTCAATGCATCATTTATAAACGATTCAACGTTAGTCGACAACTAAGGGTGCAACTCTGATGCACTGCACGTTGCAATAAAAACCATGACGTAGACGGAAAAAAAAGGACTAACGGAAACAAAATTCCGGTCGTTCACGCGCATGCCAACCGTCAGGCATTCCCCGTAGGCGAGAAAATTCGTGAGCACCTGCTGCGAAAGGGTTGGAACCTATAATACGTACGATATGGGTAACGAAAAAATTGTCGTCAATGAGGGTCGAACACTTGTTACTTCCGGTGTTTAACAAATTCAACCTATCCATTATTCGTACCCCATTGTATTTTATCCGCTAAACAAATTTATATGTATATATTTATATCGCGTGTGTGTGTGTGTGTGTGTGTGTGTGTGTGTGTGTGTGTGTGTGTGTGTGTGTAAATTTCCACAGTCAGACACGAAACGTTGAATTCTTGATTAATACCGTAACCACAAGTCGCCAATTAATTAAATTTAATTTAATTTATACGATTCACGGATTCTTCGCGTTATCAGACTGTGGATCAGACCTCGCCACTGCTTCGTAAGAGCTCCCTTGTTCGTTATATCTAACATTTTCTATCACACACACATGTGAACATGTTTTATGTGAATATATCGATGTCCTCGGTGGCAAAAGGGCCCAGATTACGATTAAACTAACACAGTTCGAATGGCCTTTTTGGGATGCCCGTAAGCTCATCGTTAGTGGTGTATATGAGCTCTGTTACAGTATACGCACAGAGTCCAATTATCTCTGTAGCTAATACAATGTCGATACGTATAGCCAGATCTCGAAGAAACAGGACCAGAAGCAAAGAAACAGTACACCGGGGAGCAAAAGTAATGGTATATTGGAGTGTGCTGCATATAAAATGAAGAATGTATATCTAAAGACTTCGATTAGTTCAGAAAAGGCATATATCGCGTCATTTAACTCGGAGAACGATCGAAATTACGCCCTTTTTATTATTGATAGTAGATCTATATACTCGCATAGGAGCAAGGTATATTATAATAGGTGGGCAAAGAGGAGTGACAAAGCTGCTAAGTGCTGGACTGTGTACTTATATACGCGGTCGAGGTCCTTCGCGAGAGTTTCACGCGAGCACCTGATACCAGAACGTCGCGCGATCACACTGCTAAAGTCTCTGCATATATATATATATATATGTGCAACGAGCCAAACGTTCCACGTAGTTCTATTTCTCAGTGAAAGAGAGAGAGAGAGTGCAAGACTCGTCACGCACACATATCGCAAACGGCATTTGCCTACCTGCGCATACCTTAAGTCTTCGAACCGACTTTGACTTTACTAGCATATGTTGCGTTACTAGCATAGACACTATTGGAAACAAGTCACGAGAATACTTTCCCACGGAAATTTCCGGCGAATTGGGAAAAGCAGTTTTGGAAAAGAACTTTTTTTACACTTTCAGACCGTATTAAAGGGGGAAATAGGGTGTAGGACAGTGTTTTCTCAATGATTTTCGTGAATTTTTTATAGTATAAAAAATGAATATAATTTATTGAAACTTTGAGAATATTTTATATATATATTTAAGTATATGCTATAAAATTTTTATACATATATTTAAGTATATACTATAAAATATTAGCGACCCCATATTGCAGGTCACAATCAGACTCAGCATTTTGCGTACATTCTGGAAGCCGCAATTTTCATCTGAAATCAAACGAGGTTGAAATTTACTTTTATTATATGTCTCTCTTCTATATAAACCTAAATGCTATCAAAATATTGAAAATTGAATTTTTTACAGGGGTCGAAACAAAAAAACATGTTTTTTTGCCATTTTTTACAACTTTATTTGCAAAAAAAAATTACTTTAAATAATGATAATATTCCGATTTTAGGTTCGTATAGAACGCAATACTATGAAGAAAGTAACTGCCAATTTTCAAAACGATTGGTTGAAAACTTTTCAAACTAGCGTGTACGCAAGTTCAAAAAGAGTCGTTTTCAGAAACACGCGTTTGAAAAAATAGTACCAAGAAAAACAAGCAATATGAGGTTGCTAATGTTTTATAGTATATACTTAAATATATGTATAAAATATTCTCAAAGTTTCAATATATTATATTCATTGTTTATACTATAAAAAAATTCATGAAAATTATTGAGAAAACTTATAACAATAGAACGAGTCGGAATTTTCATTTAAAATTTTGGGAACATATTTTTCAATATGGTAGTTTTACCAACAACTTATGAAATAAAAAAAAATCGATTTTTTGAACCGTCTAACCCAATTTCGCCCCTGAACGTAAAGAGTAGAATAAGGACAGAAGATTTTTTTAAAAAGATTCTTGATTTATGGCAGAAAACAAATAGAATTTTGCGCAATTTTATTTAAAGTCTTTTGATAGAGTAATTGCCATAACTTGGTTTATTTACTGATAATAACGGTGTTAATTGAAATTAAATGAAATTAAGGTTTAAACAGGCTGAATATTTGCCTCGAGAATATTGAAATTTGATTAATTATTCGGATTCGCATTACGTTGTGTTAAGATCATTCTAATCCAAAATAATTCATACAATTTTGTTTTTTGAATCAAGGTATAAAACAATTGCTGATAAATGTTGAATTCAAGTACTTTCTTGTTCTTAGTAGAGCCACGAATGATTAATTTTAATTAGCTGTCCCATTGTTATGATTTATTATTATATCATAATTATCATTTTTTTAGCTCTGTCATTCTCCGATCATCAGAGATCGTATAATTATACGTTGATAATGACTCTAGTTAACTTTACGATCATTGATTAGAACTAACCGCACGATTATGCGGCACTTTTTTGCTTCTTCGTGCTGCAAAGTGTTCTTACGTATTTCTATATAGTATTGGATGTATGAACATAGTATTGAATAACACGAACATTGCTGATTCCCCTGATTGATACAGATGACCACATATTTTTGCACTCGCCATGTCTACAATTTCTTTTTAAGGGTCAATGTAAAAAGTATCTTATCGTTCGAGTACTCGTGAAATCAGGTTCGATGTCGTTCACGTTCGACGAAAAAAAAAAAAAAAAACTGTACAAAAACATTACTACCCTTTCATCGATGGTGCGATCGATCGTCGCAACAGGTGCAAAACATCGATACGTAGCCTGCTCTTGTATACGAGAGATAACCAAAGTTTGTCGCGCGTAACTTCACGATATATACGTATAAGCAATCGTACCATCGGTAATCCGGTTGATCAAGATATAGAAAGAAAAGAAAAGGCATAAAACAGCGTCAACAGGATTAAGCATTTATCGAAAGTACATTTTATTTGAATCGATTGAAAATAAATTTTATTTTTCGACTATATGTCTACTTTTTTTTACTAAAATTTTCTTAGAATTCATTGATTGAAATTTGGATAAAGTAAAACATCATTTTATCTCAAACATTTTTTTAAATTTCGCTCAAAGTATTTTATCCACTTCTCACCCCAGTTGAAAATCACAAAAATCGCAAAATTCTTATCTCGTTTTCGTGATAGAAATATCAAACAAGAAGTAGAAAACGTACAATTCTCTCCAAGTACTGAATAATAGCGAAAGAAATAAAAAAAAATGCGTCAGACAATGTTTCGGACATTCGTTTAAGGGCGTACTACGATATACCTTTCATCTCTACTCAGATATGATGCATAAAGTATGTAACGAAGTTCGTATCGTTCTTGCGACGAAAAAACAAATCGTACTTCATCGGTAAATCCATTCTAGTACACTTCACTATACGTATGTGCACGTACGTGGCCCGGAGGTCGCGATATCGTACGTGTCTAAACCGTACGTTCTCGACCAAGTGTACCGACGAGTATAATAGAGATATACAAGGGCGAGGGATGAAAAAGAATTGGAAGAGATAGAAAAAAAGAAATGATTAGATTTACGCGCTTCGCTGCTTCGCGAGATCTCTGACCATCGACAGACACGTTACACTTTTACACACACGTACGTAGTATAACTCAATGTGCACGGACAAACTTCGTAACTGGACTGGATAGAGTCTCATCTATATTGGGATATCCGTGTAAAATCATCGATAGATAATTTCATCAGTAATTTGACGTTTCCATCAATAAAAATACTAAAGATTCGAAATTATACAAAAATATCATTTTATTTTCCGTAATTTTCAAAATGTCAATTTTCATATTAATTCATTTTTACTATACTAAAACAAAAATTTCTTCTCCCATTGTTTCCTTTGAGTTTAAAGAGTTTACATTTTTTTTCATTTCAAGCACTTGCCGCAGAAAATAGTGATTGGAGCTGGAATTTTGAAATTCTCTAGGAAATCGAATTTAAAAAATTTTTAAAGTAAACTCCACCATATACCAGAGCGTGTTAAAAAAAACATTTGGAATTACGAGCAATAAAAAATTACCCATCTATGTTTTATTTGTTTTTTAAAAACAACGAAAAACTTAAAAATTATAAATCGTTGATTAAAGACGAAATATCCTATGTACGAATGGTATTATATAGGATACAACCGGGGCCAGGTGTGGCGCGACGTTGAAACTTCCACATAGCTCTTTTCCTCGCTCAGAAAGAACATACACGGGACAACTATTCGCCGGTAAGAGACTCGCGCGGTGATAGTGAAAAATAAACATGTATCTCCGTATGATAAATACACGAGCAGTGAGCATCGACGTTCGTATTTGGAAAATTGTGATTGTATGAACTCCACACCGGTCAAAGGTTTCACAAAAACATCCTTAAGGTAGTAGCCTGGTAACTTAAGCCGATTTTCATGTCTTTTTTGGAGGGCGTTTTTTGTAGAAAAATAAAAATGAATCGTTTTGGATATTTAGGATGTTTTTATCTACATATTAAAGATACAAAAAAATATTTGTTTGAAAAAATTTAATAGTTTATTATTATTATTATTATCGATCGAAGTTGGCACCTCGAAAAAAAAAGCGCGTGGGTGACCCCGGTGATTTTGGCTCTTGGTGTTATCTGAAATCAAAAATTCTTGATAATTCTTAATCTATAGACATGTCATTCTGGTCGGAAAAAAACTTTCTTTTCCAAAGTCCGCCATTTTGTTATTTCTCCATAAAATTTAACTTCAGTAGTTCCGACCAGAATAACATGTCTATAGGTTAAGAATTATCAAGAATTTTTTATTTCAGATAACATCAAGAGCCAAAATCACCGGGGTCACCCACGCGCTTTTTTTTTGAGGTGCCAACTTCGATCAATAATAATAATAATAATAAACTATTAAATTTTTACACAAACATTTTTTTTAATCTTTAATATGTAAATAAAAACATCCTAAATATCCAAAATGATTCATTTTTATTTTCCTACAAAAAAACGCCCTCCAAAAAAGACATGAAAATCGGCTTAAGTTACCAGACTACTACCTTAAACCTCTCATCCAATACTAACACACTCTTACACATTTTTTTTGACATAGTATTGAATAGTATTTGGTATTGCGAGAGTACTCTCAGATCTGTGTATGCTCGAGTATACGTACGAATGAATATATATACGAGGAGGGACCCAAAAAAAACGGGAATTGCGCTGCGGCGGGGAGGGAGAGTGGGGGAACCCATTGCTCGACTAGGTGTCCATTGGGGACACGTCTCCTGAGTTAGTGTGCGAAGTTTTGTCGCCGTGAGTGCATCGGTTCGCCCGTGGGAATTTTTGTAGTGAAACAACTTTTTCCATTTCGGCGAAAACGTGATGGCCGATTGTCGAGAGCAACGCGCGGCTGTGAAATTTTATTTCCTGTTGGGAAAATCGGCCGCGAAAACTACTGTAATGCTTAAGACTGCTTATGGAGATGCTGCCCTAAGTAAAACCAGAGTCTACGAGTGGTTTTCACGTTTAAAAAATGGAGAAATGTCAATTGAAGACCAATCCCGTTCAGGACCCCCCTCAACGTCAAGAAGTGGCGAAAACGTCGACAAAATCAATGCTCTCGTTCATGAAGACCGTCGCCGAACCATTGATCAACTCAGAGGATTCAACTCAGAGGTTCAATTCAGAGGATTTTATCCAAAGATTTGCACACGAGCAGAGTGGCAGCCAAATTTGTCCCTCGCCTTCTCACAGACGAGCAAAGGGAGCGTCGACTTCAGGCATGTTTTGAACTTCAAAATCAGCTCGAAGAGGACCCTGAACTTTTTTCCAAGATGGTTACTGGTGATGAATCGTAGTGCTATGGATACGACCCCGAAACAAAGCAGCAATCAAGCGTTTTGCCACTGTGAGGTAAAACAAAAATCGCTGGAAGGCCTAAAGAACATCCCGATAAGTGAATTTAAAAAATGTTTTGAACATTGGAAGGATCGTTTGCAGAGGTGCGTTGTAGTCAAAGGAGAATACTTTGAAGGTGATCAAAATTTGGTGTAAAAATATTTAAAAATAAAGAAATTATGACGAAATTCCCGTTTTTTTTGGGTCCCCCCTCGTATGTACATACGAGGTTTGTTCAAAAAGTATCGCGAATTTTGAATATCTGCGGGCTACGTATATTCGATTTTCGATTTTTTTGTGTCGTTAGGTTGGCACTCGTGTCCCTCACTTATGCTGAAAAAATCGGCCATTTTGAATGTATAATTAATTGTTGACAGCTGTTTTGGTTAGACGTGTTTTGGCTTGTCTTTGATTTTTGCCTATTCCAAAAAAGCAGCTTCCATTGCGATGATTGAGCTTTGGTTTCCACGTCATAGCCATAAATCCATGATTCGTCACTAGTTATGACCCTCTGGAGCAAATTTGGGTCGTCGCGGACCGAGTCCAACGGCTCCTTAACAATGTTAACGCGACACTGTTTTTCTTCGAAATTGAGCAATTTTGGCACAAATTTCGCGGCGACCCGTATCATGCCCAAAATCATTGGTAAAAATCGAATAGCACGAGCCAATCGCTATGTTTAGTTCCTCAGCAACTTCTCTAACGGCGATTCGACGATTGGCCAATATTATTTTCTTCACTTCATCAATGTTTTCGTCCGTTGTTGATGTGCTCGGGCGTCCGGAACGCATTTCGTTGTTCGCATCTTCTCGGCCCTCTGAGAACATTTTGTATCACCGATAAACGTTGCCTTGGTCCAAGGTAGCTTCATCATATGCCACGATCTACATTCGGAATGCGTCCGCGCACTTAATTTTGTTTTTCACACAAAATTTGATACAGATTCTTTGATCCATTTTTTGGAATAGGCAAAAATCGAAGACAAGCCAAAACACGTCTAACCAAAAGAGCTGTCAACAATTAACTAAACATTCAAAATGGCCGATTTTTTCAGCATAAGTGAGGGACACGAATACCAACTTAACGCCACAAAAAAATCGAAAATCGAATATACGTATCCCGCGGAAATTCAAAATTCGCGATACTTTTTGAACAGACCTCGTATATATAACATTTGCCAGTACCATCCAGTACTATAAATAGAATTCGAGCTACTTGGTACGTAAGCACGAGCGTGTACGTGAAACGAGCGATCCGAACGCTACATCAGAGTGTGCCAGGGCGCGGACCCAACGTCCATGAGAGTGTATCTGGTTTCTACACAGAGGCGGAATGAGATGTGTGCATTCTCTGCTGTGCTCCTGCTGACGATGCTGGTCATGAGAGTAAAGCGATTGCTGAGAATCGAAAGGGCTTAATCAACGATATTTTAACGCGTCAAGCGACGATGAGTTACGATCCTTTGCGTCTCAGCCGTTAAGTGTAATTCTACATGTATATAAATTTATGTACACGTATGTATTGCCCCGCGGAACGAACCCGATGTCTGGTTAACTGTATAACCAAGAGTTTGTGCTCGCGCGCGTTATGCCACTCCGCAATTAACCATCGGATAAGTTGTTCGTTATAATAAACGAAACAAGAAGAGGACCGGGGCGTATACACACCGTTCCCCTCCCCCTCCGCCCTTCATGGATGAGATATAGATGTACATATATAGATATTCATTAATACACGAGAGGGTATTGCTAACTGGCGTTTGCGAGTGTACTACCAAGAGCATTCGCCCCGACTATCAGTTTGCATGGAGCATCACGCAATGTGGATGAAGCGGTGAAATATTCCCGAGATTTTCCGTTCAATTACGCCGTAAAATTATATACCGTTTGTTGTATACATATATCTATATATATATAAATAGATATAAACTATCGGGGGAAAAAGGCCTTGGACGAATTAAACGAAATGTAATAACGAGGAATCAAAATCATCTGACGTAAATATGAAGATTTAATGCAAACGCATTAAAGGATTAAATGATACAAATCAATATAAATTGATCGACTAGACGGGTAATGAATTTTTTCATATTTCGTATATCGATATAATTCGTTTTTATTTTTTATTCGATGCACTGAAATTATACTGCGTCATAATACTTTGATGGACTTTAGAAACATCTGGGTGTGACCGCTGGATATTTAAAGGAACGAGAACTAACCGCGAAATATTAGATTTGTTATTATTGTTATTATTATTCTCCATTATAAATCGATCAAATTTTAAATCGTCTCATTTGCCCCGATACGTGTGCATAATAAATATTGACTCTCGAGAAAACGCGTTACTGGCCTGCCCACTATCGTATCATCGGGATGACTCCCGTGTTGCCGCAGCAACATCATGGCTAACTGTAAAACCGCGCTCTTCGAGCATGTCTGCATGTGTACGAGTATAACATATTGCGAGTCTCAAACGGCCCGGTGGCACTCGGTAATTAAGCATCGATCAACGAGAGATTTTCCTCCTCCGGCCAATAATAAACGAAACACGAAGATATCGCGAGACTCGGTATATGAGGGAGCGTCGAGACAGATTAGAAAGAGGAAAAGAAAAAGAAAAAATGCGAAAATCCTCGGCGATACGGGGACGCCTCTTATCGGGTCGATGTGCGTGCACCGACGGGTTGAGAGAGAGACGAGCAGTGATCGGAATTACGTCGATTTCAAGCACGGATAAACATTTCCATCTCCTGCAGACACTTCAAAAATGGCAATTTTTTTTTTAATTATTTTTCATGTGCCCCTGATATTGCTCCGCGAGTTGGAAAATTGAAGTTGAACCAAAACGAACCAGAGAATCAAGCGGATGGAGGAAGAGTAGTTTTTTTTTTTTTTTCAAAAAAATTTCGAGAAAAACGAGAAAGCAAGAGTTATGGCATGACGGTGCACGACGCCGACAGATATTATTTATTAGCAATTTCGAATATTCATAACCTGAACATACTGCACGACGTGTATAGTGAGGACTTGCGGTTCGGTATATATGCTAGGGGCAAAATATAAATGTATATACGTTTGGGTTTTGTATGTATATATCGCAAACGAACGTCCCGAAGGCCGAGTCGTGACCGATCGATCTCTCCCCCGCGATTTACAATAATCGTCGAGTGGACCACTTGCTTAATAATAATCGAACGAAACAACTTTCACGAGATTAACCGCATATGTATTATGTGTGTGTGTGTGTGTGTGTGTGTATAATACGTAATTGAAAAGCAATGGGACGGGAGGAGGAAAGAGCGAGGAACGAAGATTCACGATCCGGTGTGATTTACAGAATTTTTTAAATTGCAAAACGTACCGTTATTAGGCCGATCAAAAAACATAGTGATAACATCCTTTTTCTTGAGATGAGAAAAAAATCTACCAAAGAAACTCGAAACTGCGGAGTGTCGTCAACCTGAAATTTCGGTGCATTTTCATCGACTTTTTCGATAACGTAAAATTTAACTCTGCCTCCGACGAAATAGTGGACACTTTTCGCCGATATGTTAGTTGCTCGCCAATAAAACCGTTTTTTCTCCCCTCGGAGACATACGAAAAGACAGCTATTTAACTGTAACGGTATTATACACGGTAACTAAGGTACCTTGAAGAAAAAAAAAATTCTGATAAAAAGGGGGTGCCTACCTCACGACGCAAACTTTTCGCTCTCTATAAATGACGATGGCCACCTGACGCGCGAGCCAACTGTCTCTCGAGGCAGTTGTCTCGGGGGCGAGTTTCGTACACCCTCTGTCTGAAGAAAAAAACCCCCGTCAGCATGTACATATAGTTATATCGACATAGTTAAACTTTCCGAGAGAAATTGCCACGCATTTGGGGTGTCTTGGACATGGTAGAAGAGGGTAAAACACTTCCTTCCATTTTGCGATGAAGAAGGAATCGAGGGTGGGACATTTTATTTCCTACCGGGAAGCGCACGAGCCAGGGTAGCGCGCACCCTTAAAGTACGTGAGCAGGCAGATGTCTCGGATCGCCCGGTGAACGATTAGAAACGAACTTTTTCATTTCAAGGGCTGCTAAGAACAGTACGATGACCCGAAAGTCTCAAGAGAACGAATGAGATCGTAGGGAATATAAAAGACATATGTACAGTAGGAAAATGCAGCACAGGTGTCACGTCTCGATCTTGATCTTAGATCCCATTCTCGATCCCTATACGATCCCGCTGTAAAACTGTGTTCAACGTATTCGGATATAGGTATACGTAGCTACGTAATCCGACGGTCCGAGGTGCCGGCTATATTCTCGTTGACAGAACGATTGTAACGATTATCGTCCCCTTCTTTCCCTTTTTTTTCCCCGACAAAATGAGAAAATTGGAGAAACATAAAAGCAAACGGACGCTCGCCGCACGTCAGCACCTGTGCGGTTGGTCCTGGTGGAAGTTTTATGGGATTAGGGATTTGTTCAGGCAGAACAAAACGATCAGTTTCCCGGCGAAATTTAATCTGTTTTTACGAGGGTTCTAGCAGTAAAATCTTGACTCGGGATATTCTTACCAGGGATTATACACGATTGGGGAATTAAATGTTCGATACTTTTTGCCACTTGTCTTTAACTTCGATAGTTTACATCGAACCTAGGACTTTTTTGACGCAATTATAACGGGGACCGATGTTCTGGATGTGCGAAATTAAATGAATAGAACAACTAATGAATGGTGACCACCATTTATTACTTAATTCGCTATCTAAACTGATATCTTTTCATAAATATTGCTACGGTATCCCGGTGAAAAAATATAATCGGCTTGCAATCTTTTTGCCCTTACATTATATACTTTTGATTTTATGTACCTTTTGATTTTATGTACTCACCTAATATCGTCGGCTGCGACAGCAGCAGCGCGTATTCCTCCGTTCTCGCTTGGCCCAGCGTCGAAGTCTCTTCACCGTCGAGTCACTTCGACACAACGACACTATTTTCTTTGCTCCAGATAGATATATCTAAGGCTCTTTTTTACGTCTTCCCTCGTCCTCGTAGATTCACTTCAACAATGCGCGTTTATCACACACACACAAATAAAAACCATGAAATTCTCATTACACTTTTAACACTCTAGTGTCCTGATGACAAAAACAAAAGATCGAGGGAAAACAATGTTTCCTTGGAACTTAGCTAGTCTCTCTCACCGACGGACATAGAACACGTCAATTCTCTTACTTCGCGAAACAAACAATAATAATTACTAAGAAATATTGAAAATACCGCACAAACGACGAGTCCACAACCAACAAAATCACTGTCGAAGAATTCCTCCCGGCTTTTTCTTTATAATCCGATCTATCGAAACCTCGAACAACTTCTTGATATTACGTAAATGCAAAATCGTACAATGATACCGAACTATTCGCGTGTCCTTTATTCCTCGTTGTATCGTATCTCACTTTGATACGAAACAACTGCATCAAAAAAAATGAAAAAAAAAAATATATATCGAAGACAAACACCAAGGTGACACTTGTGGGTGTCCTCTTCACCGTTCGATGCACACCGAGGATTTTGCGAGGTGATATATCGGATAATCGTGTGTGTATGTATGTATTCAGACGGGGGCGCGTGCGATTTCGCTCGATCACTCTCGTAAGCGCGTCGTCAACCGGTCACAGTTCGCGAAGCGTATTGTTGAATAGCGAGAGCACGAGTGGTGGTCCCGGCGATGACGAGCGATGGTGGGAGAGAGAAAGAGACAAAAGAAGATTCGATGGGTGGTGGTACGAAGCCCCGTGGTGGTGGTGAGTGGGTGGGTAGATTATAGAATTGCTTTAGACAGTGAATCGCTGGTGATGCTGTTGAAGTGGTGGTTGGACAAAGTCGAATGGTGGTGGCCGATTCACTGACGGAACGAAACTCGCGATTCGGTGTCAAAAAATGAATGGGGGAATCCCCCGTCGGTGCGAAAACCCGGAACGTCAAACGTCGATCGAGAGTACCGGCGAACGATAGCCAGGAATACACAATCGTTCGATCGAACCGCACAGAATATCGATCTTGTTATCGATAATTTAATTCAACAAAAAGAAAATAAAAACCTCCTAATAAAACAATTTCAACAGATCCAGTATCACGTCGCGCACGAAAGATCAAATAAACATATATATATATTTATATATTTTTTTTTTATGACTAAAAAGACGTTGAAGAGTTCACGATCTGTCGGATCAAGAAATGGGCCTCGTCTAGCTTTTGATTTACAAATAGGACCCGAGAGCCCACGAGCAAGAAAACACACAAGATCTTGGTGTTATCTAGGTCTGCTTACGCGTACCTCGTGGAGCGTGCAGCAGGAGGCGTGCTGTCCCGTACTGGACTAGCCACGGGCCCCCTCGAGCAGAGAGGGCCGGTCGCGCTTCACCTCCGCTCTTGCTTTACCTAACCCTCCTCCTTCCCTGAACCTATCTCTCTTTCTCTCTTGCTCCGTTGCCTTTTGCCACTCCACCTCCACCTCCTTCTCTTCTCTCGCGCCGTGTCTGACGGGGTATTAGGCCCCGTGAGCTCTCCCGCTCTCCTCTGCAATGCCCATTTTCCCCCTCTCGCTATCGCGCTAAGCGCGGGACTGATGCTTCTTTCTCTCCCCCCCCCCCCCCCCCCTCTTTCTAACTACCGCAGAAGTCTGCCTTACTCCCTTCGGGCTTTGCCACAATACGTATAAACGATGTTGGTCACATAGTAAGGGTTGGATTATTTTTAATTAATTTTCTTGATTGCTTTGTGAGACTTTTGGTCGTCATGATCGCGTCTAGTGTCTTTTTCTTGAATCAGCAAACGAGTGATGTCAGTAATTGAGAGGAGAAAGATAATTTACCGTTTTTACGTGTTCTTCAAGTTGGCCAAGCCCAATAGCCATTTGCTATAGTTGACTTTGCGCGGCTCTGGCCCACAATGTCGAAAGGGAGGGAGCGACGAAAAAAAAAAAGTACCGTGGATCCCTCCATCGCTTCTTTTCTCTCGTAAATTTAACTTTTCCCCTCCCTCTTCGTCGAGTTTCGTGGCGCTGAAGTCGCGGTTCTTTCGTTCCTTTCCTCGCTATGTGGGACCTCATGTCCCGCCTTCTAAGCTTCCAATACTTTTTCTTATTTGTTTTCTTCGCGTGTGCGTTAGTTCACGTTTCACACGTTAGGTCTCATTTGTTGTTCTTCCTTATTTTTTACATTTTTTTATCGTCCAATATTCTTCGTCGAATCGTTGCGGTCTTCACACTCCCGCCTGCTGTATCGTAGTGGAGAATGACGACAGGTGGGCCGCCGCTATAGGGTTATATCGTAGACCGCGATTCTGATACTCAAAGGATAACTCTAGTTATATTGTGGCGATGAGAACGAAACAATTCGAGCGCAAAAATCGAAGATTAGTTTTGGCAATCGAAAAGGTATGAGATGACGATCGAGTGTTTTGACTCGAGATCGATTTAAGAACGTGACGAAAGATATTTGTCTTTATTATCAAACAAGAATAAAAGAATAGACGATAAAACGAATGATTGAAAAAGGATTTTTCTACGTAACTGATTGAATAATTATTGTTAATATCTTTTGAAATAATTATAATTACACATTTTTTTTTGAAGAAGAAGAACAATTCGGAATCATTCTATTGGAAAATTCATTTTAGTAGCTTTTCAATCGAATCGTCTCTATCTCCCACTTCTCGCACCCCAATTTGTTCGATTTCTAAGCATGAGAACTTTAGTCCAAAAAACTTGGAACTACAGGTTGATAAAACGAACGAATAGCTAGCGTTTAATTAGATGCACCGATACAGCAGGATTCGTGCATATATATGTATATTTCGATAAAATAATACAAAACAGCAACAACGGAACCTCGCTTCGCGAAGCACGGGGTTAAAAACTTCCCCCTGCTCTCACGTTCTATCGCGAGAATTTATCCTGTATACCGGAACTAAATAGGATATTTGGGTGATTTTATTTCATTTTTTTTTTCATTACCATCTCAGTTTTGTCATATTCAAAAGCTTCGGTAATTCCACGCCTTATAAATCAACGCGCTCGTTCGCTCGTCATATAGCCACGCACACGAGCATTGCTCACAGTGCGTTAAAAGTCGATATTATTCGTAGTCAAGTATGCGTATCCAAAGCGTGTGAAAAACGTTTCGCCCTCTCGCACCCTCGTGCAAAACAATACTATTACTAATATATATACGTTTCCATTGCCCTTTGTTCACAATTCGACGACGTTAATATCAGGAAACACAACTTCTACTCCTCTTCTAATACTCCGGTTGAGTTCCAACGAACAAAATGAAATTATTAGATAAAATCGTGCATTCAAATTCACAAATTATAATAACAACAATATGGTAGTAATTTTTATGTTAATTCTTTCAACGACGAAAAGAAATACCCGCGATTCTCGTTAGGGTCATTAAAGTGGTTTTCTTTTTAAATAATTTTTATCGCGTATACGAGCGATATAAGGACGAATAAATTAAGCAACTGGAACGAGTGGTAGTACGCATTGGCATCCCTAACGTCACAACGGTTGCCGACGGTTCAACGGTCGTGCAGTTAAGGAAAAAAGCACATTTTACGTTACACCCTGTTTTACTCAAATAGTTATGCACCCTTTGCACTCTCTCTCTCTCTTCCCCTCTCTTCATCTCATTGACTTCTGTTATATGCTCCGAGTTAACCCCGCTCGAGGCTCGGCAGCAGGCCCGCAAACATAATTCTAATACACCCCATGTGCCTACTGTGCTACTCGGTAATATTAAAAGGAAGAGAAAAAAAAAGGAGACTGGTGTGTTGATGTGGTGTTTTCGAACCGCGCGCTGCACTTGTTCCCGTATTCTCTCTCGTGCTGCCAAGCACTGAAAACAGCTGGAGCACCTGTTAGAGCGCACGGGATCACCACTTCGTAAGGTGCAACTCGTGTGCGTTTTCAGGACACAGCGGGGACGTTATATAGTTTACTCTTCTTTCTGCTCTTTTCTCTCTCCCGTTCTCGTCGTATCCTCGCGCTTCTCTTACCCTCCTCCATCTGCTCTGCTCATCTCTCTCGATCTCTCTCTCTCTCTCTTTTTCTCGTTCAATCAACCCTCTGTTTAATGCGCATGCCTGGAATAACTGATCATCTCGCGTGTAATGGATATTACTCGTGTCTTTAATAGGACACGTCGTGGAAGACTCTCCGAAACGTGTGAATTGAAATAATGAACATTTACGATTCCTCTTAGTTTAAAGGGCCATTCGTGTTAATATCGTTTGAATATCATTTTTTTTATTTTAGGATTACGCGACATCGTGCAAAGTCGTAAAGATTTAAAAGAAAAATGCTGCAATTTCAAAATTTGGTTCTTCATCATTTTTTCTTATTAACAAAACTTCCTCTATCAGTGATTATTTTCTGTCGCTATTTCTGCATCTTTTACATTTTTTTCATACATTAAGTCGACGCTGCTTACGAAAACTAGCATGTTTCAGATTTCTTACGAAAACTAGCATGTTTCAGCTTTTACCACGAAAACTAGCACATTTCGATATTCGCCGCGAAAACTAGCATGTTTCGGCTTTTACCACGAAAACTAGCAGGTTTCGACTTTCACCGCGAAAATTAGCACGTTTCAGTATCACTGGAAGTGTTTCTCATTTTTTTACTCGACGTTTTTTGAACATCCTTTTTTACTCCAAATTGACAAAATATTTATGCTTGTCATTTTATACTGTTTTATTTTTTGTTTGAATTTATTTCATACATATTTTACTGTTTGAATTTTGGTCTGCTAGGCTTATCATAAGATGGCAAACGGCAAATGCCTCGTCATTTTGGAGTAAAAAAACCATGGTCAAAAAAATTCGAGAAAAGAAAATCGAAAACAATTGCGGTGTATGTAAAGTTAACAATGTCAGTTTTCTTCCCTCTTGCTACTTCGTCCAAGACCTGACATTTCTCGAGATATCTCAATCGATTGTTTTGAAGATTTTGTCAACTGTACTTTATACTTATACTGTACTTTATACTTTAGTCGTTGATCACTCCAAGATTGTGTTTTTTTTTATGGAATAAAAACACAATGAACGAATCTTCAGACTGTAAGTAGAATATACTTTTTATAAACAATAATTTTGTTCAATTCCATCGCCGACTCCGAAACTTGAAGTCATGAAAAATATCATTGATGAACAATTTTAGTTTTTGAGTGGTGGAATATTCCGTATCGTATTTTCGAATCGTATTTTCAATAATGTTATTATTTATTTAATAGAAAACGAATATAAATGTTCAAGGGTGTACGGGCGATACACCCTTAATGTCTTTCATTTATTCCTTATAGTGCTCCCGAAAAAATTATTAAAACATTTGTGAAAGTTCTGAATCTTATTCGATTTAGTTCGGCAAATATACTACTTTTTCCAGTGCAAATCGAAATATGCTAGTTTTCGCGACGGAAGACGAAACATGCCATTTTTCGCGGCAGAAGCCGAATCACGCTAGTTTTCGCGATGAAAGCCGAAACATGCTAGTTTTCGCGTCGAATATCGAAACGTGTTGATTTTTGTGGTGGAATTCGAAACGTGTTAGTTTTCGTAAGAAATTTGAATCGTGCTACTTTTCGTAAGCAGCGTCGAAGTAATCTTGATCATTAATTTGTCTGCGTAAAAAGTTTTAGCTTAATAGGCTGAACTTAAATTATGATTTTCAATATATGTTCTTTTCTGTATGTAAGCGTCATTTTCTGATCATTCGGAACATTTTGAGAGATTGCTATGAATATGCCGAAGAAAAATTGTTAAAGAGGAAATTAAAGAAAAATAGAGCAAGATCGCTCATTAGAATGTGCATAGAGTGGTCGATGATCTTTGCGGAAGCGAGACTGGCGTGTTGCTCATACATATCGGTAGAGAGCAGGTGGAATGGTACTCGCACGATAGCCCGATCAATCATCATATTTATTCATCGACGATAATATCCGTCCTTATTAATTCCACCTGGACTCTCGCTTCCTCTCTTTTCTAAAATCGTAGAGACCGAGTGTCACGAGATATTCGTGTCAATTCTGTGGTCTCTCGAATCTTCATATCCGCGGTCTTGATCTGTTATAATTACTACCGAAAAATTTGCTCACCGCTCGAGAGCCACCACGAAAATCGCTTAATCGCGTCTGGTGTGTGGTCACACGAGGAGCGTTCGCGAGGGTGCATAATAATCTCCGTTAGGATCCTCTCGTCTCTCGTCTTGCTTCGCAATGAATAATGATAATTAAATACGCGCTCAAGTCCTTTATCAGGCGAATGAAAAATTCGCCTGATAAAGAGAGCTTGCTTCGGTATCAGAAATATTTTTAATTATGAATAGTTATTAGCAAAAATATTACAACTCATAACAATAATTATTATTTCAAATTATTCTCACTTGACAGTAAAATCTATAGTTACTTTTTAACAGTAATTACTTAAAATCATTTACCCATTGAAAAAAAAAATTAATTCGTTCGTATCCCTCGGCCCTTAGTAGTCCACTCCAAATATCTTACAACGAAGGGTAGGAAAACAAAAATTCTCGACTTTACCCTCAAAAGAACGTAAAAAAGAGAAGAAACAGAGGTACCGGACATTTGAACGACTAGACAAGACGAAGACGATGAAAAATACGTAGCGCGGGAAACACATGTTCAAATCAGCTGGTATTCGCTCGCCCCGACGGTTTCTCGGCCCCCCCAAAAAACTTGGCATTCAACCGTTAAATATATGTATATATAAAGGTATATCGGGTATTCACCCTTCGAGGGCGCTACCACATGGCCCTTAAGCGATAAGAGAGAGAAAGAGAAGGCGACATATGTATATAGATATGAATTCCTCCTTGAAGACGCCGGCGTGCACGCACGCACGGCGCGACTTTCGTATTCTTATTAATGGCATACATTATTATTGCCTATGGCTCGTGAGAGGGAAATATATATATATATATGCATACTCCTCTAGCAGTAGCTCTCCTCGCGAGGTAAAATTTCTTCTACCGCCCTCTATTTGGCCCAACCTGGCGGTAACTGCCGCGCGTCAACGGTTACTGGCACCTGACGCTTTAACGAGCCAACGGAGCTGTGCTGTACGCCCAAGAAACATCCACCCTTCACTCTCGTTTTCCTGTGGCTTAACATCCCATATAAAATGCCTCAGAGTCACGATTAACCCGTTTCCTTGGTTTTCAAACGAGCTCAGCAACAACTGCGTCCTTCCCGATTGCCTTGGAGAAAAAAAATAATCCTTTCCAGCTTAATTACCAACAGATTGTGACTTGGTTCATTTTTTAAATCCGAAAATGAAGTCACTTTGAATATGCCAAGATTGGTATTTACACGGAAAAGTTTAATTCTACTGAACTATTGGAAAAAAAAGATATAATCATTATTAAGCAAATCGTCATTGCAGTTGGGTCAATTATAAATCTTGGTGAAGACAATTTTTTTAAATATAGCTGTCATTTGACTACCGCTAGCATCATTAATTCGATTACCGCGTCGATGCCGTCCAACCGCGTACATAATTCATTTACAAGACACATCCTCGTACCCCATTTGTCTGAATTACTCTCCGTATGTGAGAAAACTACGCAAATCTGGTAGAAAAAAAAAGAAGAGAAAAACGCTGCGAGCTTCTACGCCAGAGGAGATAAATATATACACGAGAGTCTACCAGCCGGTCTTTATATCCAGAGTGAAGGCGTCGCGTGGACGCGGGATGAATAGTTCAGCGCGGGAAAAAGGGCGCCTCGGGCTAGTATAAGGATCTTGTGGCTTTACAAGTGCATCATACGAGGTCCGTTCAAAAAGTATCGCCAATTTTGAATTTCCACGGGCTACGTATATTCGATTTTCGATTTTTTTGTGGCGTTAGGTTGGTACTCGTGTCCCTCACTTATGCTGAAAAAATCGGCCATCTTTAATGTTTAGTTAATTGTTGACAGCTGTTTTGTTTAGACGTGTTTTGAGTTGTCCTCGATTTTTGCCTATTCCAAAAAATCGATCAAAGAATCTGTGTCAAATTTTGATACAGATTCTTTTTCGAATGTTGACTGTGGCATATGGTGAAGCTGCCTTGGACCAAAGCAACGTTTATCGGTGGTACAAAATGTTCTCAGAGGGCCGAGAAGATGCGAACAACGAAATGCGTTCCGGACGCCCGAGCACATAAACAACAGACGAAAACATTGATGAAGCGAAGAAAATAATATTGGCCAATCGTCGAATCACCGTTAGAGAAGTTGTTGAGGAACTAAACATATCGATTGGCTCGTGCTATTCGATTTTTACCAATGATTTGGGCATGAGACGGGTCGCCGCGAAATTCGTGCCAAAATTGCTCATTTTCGAAGAAAAACAGTGTCGCGTTAACATTGCTAAGAGCTGTTGGACTCGGTCCGCGACGACCCAAATTTGCTCTAGAGGGTCATAACTGGTAAAGAATCATGGGTTTATGGTTATGAAGTGGAAACCAGAGATCAATCATCGCAATGGAAGCTGCCGCATGAGCCAAGACCGAAAAAAGCGCGCCAAGTTCGGTCGAATGTGAAGATTTTGCTCACCAGTTTTCTTCGATTGCAGGCGCGTGGTGCATCATGAGTTCTTAGAACAGGGTCGTACAGTCAATAAAGAATATTACCTGCAAGTTATGCGCAATTTGCGCGAAGCAATTCGCCATAAACGCTCGGATTTGTGGAAGAACAAAAATTGGCTTTTGCACCATGATAACGCCCCTGCTCACACATTGTTGCTTGTGCGCGAATTTTTGGCCAAAAACAACACTCTAATGATGCCGCAGCCACCGTATTCCCCAGACCTGGCCCCCTGTGACTTTTTCCTGTTCCCAAAACTGAAGAGGCCCATGAAAGGACGACGCTACGCCACTATTTGAATCGATAAAGACGGCATCGAAGGAGGAGCTAAACAAGATCACAAAAAATGATTTTTTTAAGTGCTTCGAGGATTGGGAAAAACGTTGGCATAAATGTATTATATCCGAGGGGAATTAGTTCGAAGGGGACAAAATAAATATTAATGAATAAATAAATACTTTTTGAAAAAACACAGAATTCGCGATACTTTTTGAACAGACCTCGTATATATATGCAGAAAGATACAGTGGGATATGCGAAGTGGAACAATTTATTCTTGATCAAATACGTCTTGGTGTTTTATTTTTTGTCTGATGTTCCCTTGTAGTCAGTATTATGCAGTATATGATAGGTGGTAAACACTTTTGTGGAGTAGGTCGTCGATTCTTCACAATCGCGGGAGTGAGTATCGTAAAATGGACCGAGCGTTGGAAATAAAAAGATTCTAATATCTTATTACTTTGAAGGGGACAAAATAAATATTAATGAATAAATAAATACTTTTTGAAAAAAAACACAAAATTCGCGATACTTTTTGAACAGACCTCGTACATGCTCGCACCAACACATATTCTCGCGCATCCTCGATATTCGATTTTCTAGGAAACCAAAAGGGCGTCAACCACGAATCTATTTGCTCGTTGAGTCTCGTGAATTGCGTCCTTTTGTTTGACCATCGTTAGTGATCGATATAAAACGTACGCGTGTATTTTGCCATCGGATATAAAGTCGCGCTAATTTTCATCCACGTACGGGTTCCTCGCGGGTGAAGCCCTCGGGTGCTTCGGTGCATACGCCTGGATACTAACGTAATTACCGTTTTCAATGAAGATCCCACATCGCGAAGCCACGGCAGCGCGTTAACCACCTTCGGATATACGTCGTTCATCATTTGCTCATCTACTCATTCACTAAGGATCGGCAATCTTGACCTCTTCGCATATACTCGCTGCTTCATTTCCACATGCGACGATGCCGCAGCATCTTCCTCATCCTTACGCTCTTCTTTGCCCCATCAGTCTCATTTACGTATATAAATCTCTTCATTCAACGTCCAATACATCACTCCCGTACACGGCTTACCCGACCATACAACGTTCGGGCACTTTGATGAAAGCACAAGGAAGATTCATAATTGAGAATACATTTTATTATAACTATGATTTTGTTTTTCTTCTAAATATTAATATTTAACAACTATTTTATTATCATTATTTCAAATCGTTTTCTCAATCGAACGGTACATCCACCGGTGATGGCCATCTAGATCGGAACAGGTGGTACGATATTATTTTTCTTTGCCCCGTTGTCTCGGCAGACTCGTCATGGATAGATCATCGAATAGCCATTTTGAACTGGCGTTGGAAAACCGTTTTTTTTTCTCGTTACACCATTCGCTCTTTCGTCTTCTCAGTTCAATACACCTGCCAGAGTTAATCCATTGGAAAATATGCCGCAGCTGCTTGAATCAATTATAAGAAATAAATGAACGAAGTAAAATATATTTTAGGAAATTGCTTAGATCAAATGAATTTATGGTCGAGTAAACTTTATTTAAATCGGACGAATGTGATTTTATCGATGCAAGCGTAAAACAATTTTTTGTATTTCTCTTTGTTTCTCAGGCTCGAGAGACGGGCAAAAAGTTTTATTAACGATTAATCGCAGCGTATTTTTGTTCAACACAACCTGAAAGTTACGTATAAGTAGAATCGATAAGGCGTATTAATGCGCATCGAGACCGTTACCGCAAGTTTTCAGGTTGGGGTGACGATAATTGTTACGCTAGTTTGCCCGATGCCTTCATCATCGTGCTAGAGCGTGAAGAAGCAACCGCGATGCGCTATATATATCGCAGGTAAAACTGACTCTGAAGCGGCGTGTTACGCCGCTCTTATTATTTCCCTTTTGGACTCTCTCGATCTTTCGTTTCATCGTATTCCCCGCGTTAATCTCGACTCAAAAATAAATGAGATAATAATACGAAATTACACAGACGGAGTAACCGTGTCGATGTTTAAAGCCGAAGCGCCCTCTCGCGCCTCATCCCTCTCAATTTTTAACGCTCTACGGCGATAGAAAATTAATACAGGCATGTATGTATCGTAAAAGCGGTAGCCGATTATTCGAACTTTCCTCATTCGGATGATCCAACTCTCAGAGAAGATCATTCTCGGATCGAAAAATATTGGCTCATTGAGCATGATGCGCGGTTCTCGAGTTTTCATCTTCTCACGGGACAATGGACACTGTGAATGAGAAGGCAAAGTGGCCGAGACATTACAAAAAAAACATCCAACAGCCATCGATTTCGTCGTTCCCGTTATCAGTTAGTACCTGTGAAATGTTGATTTTTACTGTATCAACTTTTACGGTTAATTCGATTCCTCTGTAGCATCAATTGCTATTTCCGATACTTTTGGAAGAGTTTTATGAGGCTAATACTTCATTTGAGTAGAATGACAGATAATTTGACTGCAGGACATTTTTTTGCGTCAAACAAATTGTTATTTAGTTAATTCTCAGTTAAAATAAATCTTTGCCTCTCTCACTCTCTGTAGGCCTCCAAAACTTCTTCTCACCCATTAATATCCAAATTAGATTGAAATCAGCCGGTTTGAAAGTATCTTAAGGGAGGAAATAGGGTTAGACGGTTCAAAAAATCGATTTTTTTTTTTTCATAAATTGTTAGTAATACTATTGAAAAATATGTTCCCAAAATTTTAAATGAAAATTCCGCCTCGTTCTATTATTATAAGCCATTCAGATGGGGAAATAGAGTTAGGACAGCGTTTTCTCAATAATTTTCATGAATTTTTTTATAGTATAAAAAATGAATATAATTTATTGAAACTTTGAGAATATTTTATACATATATTTAAGTATATACTATAAAATTTTTATACATATATTCAAGTATATACTGTAAAATATTAGCGACCCCATATTGCTTGTTTTTCTTGGTACTATTTTTTCAAACGCGTTTTTCTGACAACGACTTTTTTTTAACTTGCGTACAAGCTAGTTTGAAAAGTTTTCAACCAATCGTTCTGAAAATTGGCAGTTAATTTGTTCATAGTATTGCGCTCTATATAAACCTAAAATTGGAATATTATAATTATTTAAAATAATTTTTTTTTTGCAAATAAAGTTGTAAAAAATGGCAAAAAATCATGCTTTTTTGTTTTGACCCATGTAAAAAATTCAATTTTCTATTTTTCTTTATAGCATTTAGGTTCATATAGAATAGAAACATATAATAAAAGTAAATTCCAACCTCGTTTGATTTCAGATGAAAATTGCGGCTTCCAAAATGTACGCAAAATGCTGAGCCTGATTGTGACTTGCAATATGGGGTCGCTAATATCTTCGGTGTTTTTCAAGGAAATTCTTCGAAAATTTTGTAGTATATACTTAAATATATGTATAAAATATTCTCAAAGTTTCAATAAATTATATTAATTTGTTGTCCTATAAAAAAATTCATGAAAATCATTGAAAAAACGCAGTCCCAACCCTATTTCCCCCCTTTAATCCTCAGCAAAGATCCCATCTGATCTTCGGAATCTTTCAAATGTCAATGTCATCAAGATTTTCCATTGAAAAGCCTCGGGAAAATCCTTCTGTCTCATAAAAATGACCAAAGTGTTGAACCGTGTATCGAGTGGCGACACGCGCACGTGCGTACCATGCCCGATGGGCATCATGTGTATATAGAATTTCTCGCCACATCCAGCAGCCGACAGGCTCGTTTGTCGCGTGGCTTTGCAAAAGTGTTGCGCCTTCAGCGACAGTTCCCCGCGACTATGTGGGGCCCTCTGGCGAGAGATGGCAGAGCGCGAGAGTTCGCGACTGAGTCGAACGTGCTCTCGAAGAGTCCCAGCTGAAAGAGCGAGAAAGAGAGAGAGAGAGAGAGGAGCGATTGTCGTGGGGAGAAACGCGTGGGTCCTCCCGCCACTTTGATCGGTCGGGCCCTCAGCGTGGTCCCCCATGAGAGCTGGGCCATGATAAAGAGAGGGGAAAAAGGTCGCGCGGCCTCTTCGAAGACCTCTCCTCATCGCGCCGATTCGGAGAAGGAGTATATACGGGAATAAAGTGTGGAAGAGAACGCCGCAAAGAGAGAGAAAGAGAGAACGAACGACGAGAAGCCAAAGGGGAAACGACGTCAAATACGACGATAGTACTCTGTACCATAAGCAAAGAGCACGCGGACACGGCCGCGGGTGATTACGTCGCTTGTCGGCGCGGAACTGTCTCCTCCTACCCGCGGCGCCCACTTGCTTCTCATTGGCTGACTCCCGCTAAGGAAACATCGCGGTTAACAGCGAACTCTCTTTTTTTTTTCTTTCTTCCTCTCTCTTCTCCTCTTTCTCTCTTTAACTCTTTCGGTTTTGGAGAGTGGCCCGTTCGGAGTGTTTCGCGTGTTCAAGCTCATTCGAACGTAGTTGTAGGTGGTACATACAAGAGTTACCAACACCCTCCGATCACCAACACCGACTTTGGAGTTTTACGCTCGTTCTCTGGTACGTTTATACTCGTATGTTTCTTTCTTGGTGTCATACACCTATATAATCCTGTATTGGTACCCGCAAAACGACGCCCCCAACTCTACTGATTTCAGCCCCTCTCTCTTCTCCTTTTACCTCTTAAACGCCCTGCTAAATTATCCCCTCTGTATACTCATCGTTCTTCTTTTTATTTCCGCAGATCGTTTTTTTTTCTCCATCATTCATCTTCTCCTTTTCACCCGCAATTATCACTTCTTACCCGGGAGCGATCACTCCTTTTTTTATACCCCTTGCAGGACTTACGCAACATCTGTGTCAATGACTCGTGAATGCAACGAATGCACGAAACGCGCAAGCTTGAAAAATTTATTCCGATAAACTTACGACCTCGATAACGCTAGACTTTAACGGTTGAAGGGATACGGAAGAACGTCGAGATGATTCGCGAGAGAAAGACAGAGAGAGAGCAAGGAAAAAGAGAAACACGAGGAATGTAAACTCTCGCGGGGAAATCCTTCGAGCGAATTTATCAGCACGTATCCGAGCGGTAACGCACACGCGATGTACATTTAACTTTTGCAACGGATGCAAAATGCGTGCGGATTCACCTCAAGTTTAAAGTACATCGTGAAAATTTGTAACAATGCGAGCAAAAGTCATTTGTTTGTTTTCTTACCCGAAGCCATTGTTAACTTATGCGAAAGTAAATAACTCGCTCAATGCGAATTTAACGTTTAGTCAATATCTTGCGGTAAAAAAATCGAAAAACTGAACAAGCTTTTTTGTTCTTTCGATTTTTCGTCTGTGAGAATCGTAACCAAGGCATCGGGAACTCAATCTATTCTGGAAACTGACAATTGAAACATTTTAAATGAGCCGTTAATTATTTCACAAGCTGTAAGTTCCATTAGCTTCTGCACCATTGTCAGGCTGGATGAACTTAAAAATTCATTTCGAGATCTTGGGAAATCAGTTGATATTCTTGGGGGTAAAAAACGAATCTTTTCGAGCGGTCTTAGAATAGCTCTGCGAGACTCTTGTTGTTCGGACTCTCCCACGCTAATCAACGAAGTGAGAAAGATGAACTCTATGAAAGAGGAACACTGTTATATCTATATATATATATAACCGCACTATCTGCTGTATATAGCGTTAAGCAAGTACGAGGATAAAGTGAAAAGTAGACACGGAGAAATGTCCGATTGGAGAGTGAGTGGGAGAGAGATTGAAATGGACCAAAGATGCTGCAGTTGAGAAGCTGTGGAATAAAAAGTAATGGACACGGCTCATTGAGTAGTCGCGGGGCATAGGACAAGCCAATATGCCACGGGGGCTTTATCTGAGAAACAGAAAGATAGTGGGAGATCTTTTTTTTTTTTCGTTCCCGCGAGTTCGATGATTTTGTATTAGTCTCGTCTCGCTGGGATGTCTTTAATTTTCTGTAAACGCGACAACATCGTCGTCTCTTCGCGGACGATTATCCACTCTTGTCGTTCCCAATGAAGCTGCGACAGCTATGCGGCCAAACAATCAATCGGCGAAATTAAGGATGTTTGGAGTAAAAAATCTCAACCGAAATTTTTGTCAACTATTTCTTTAGTGTGTGTGGATTTAATATCATCGTCACAATTTTCCGGATTCGATTCTATATCTATAGAGTATAAATAATTTTTATTTTAAATGATCGGGACAAAATTTGAAAAGTATTTTATATACAGTGGGTCAAAAAAGTATTCATACACCTTGTTTTTTTGCGATAACTTTATAGACATAAGCGATACGCAAAGAAAGCCAATTTTATTTAAAAGTACATCAGGTACAGAGATAAACTGCAAATGGAGAATTTTTTCCCAGGAATAATAGAAGAATTATGCAAAAAAAACGAAAATTTTCGGGCCAAAAAGGTATTCGTACACTTACGATTGAGCTGCTAAACATCGATATTCACTCACGGACGGTCTGACCTCTGCGTACAATGTAAACAAGTCTTCGTTTACACAATGGTTTTGACCTATTCCATGCGGTAGTAGATCTTCAAGCTCCGAACTAAATCTAAGTTTCGCAACAGTGCAATATATAATAAATAAATACGAAAGAACAAACAGCACAGAAAATAAGCCACGAACCGGTCGACCGAGAATACTAACAGTACGAGAGCGTCGGAGTATTGTTACAGAGGCTACAAAAAAACTGTTCACAAGTGCTCGCAGTATAGCGAATGATGTCGCGTCAACATCAGGGAAGAGCGTGTGTCCCCAGACTATTCGAAACATTTTGCATTCTGCCCAAATATACCGCAGAACTGCCCGCAAAAAACCATTAATTAATAATATAAATCGAGAAAAACGTTTAGGTTTCGCAAAAACCTACGTAAAAAATGTATAGAATTTTGGAAACGTGTCGTATTCTCGGACGAATCGAAGTTCAACATCTTCGGGTTCGATGGAAAAAATTCGTCTGGCGGAAACAAAATACCGAGCTCCAGCACAACAATTTAATACCGACTGCAAAGCACGGCGGAGGAAGCGTCATGGTTTGGGGCTGTATGGGATATTATGGCGTTAGTAATCTGGCTTTTATAGATGGTACAATGAATGCCCAGAACTATATCGATGTGTTGCGCAGCAATTTGAAAGCAAGTGTAGATAAAATGGGCCTGGATGGAAATTTCTACTTCCAACAAGATAACGACCCGAAACATACTGCCATGAAAACGAGGGAATGGTTACTCTATAATGTCCGCAAACAATTGATTACACCACCACAATCTCCGGACATCCATCCTATTGAAAATTTATGGCACTTGATGGATGTAGAAATTAGAAAAAGAAAAATAACAAACAAATCCGATCTCCAAAGAGTGCTTTTAGAAGAATGGACGAAAATAGCAAAAGAAACGACGCAAAAGCTAGTAGAATACATTCCTAAGAGACTCGAGGCGTTAATTGAAGCAAAAGGGATGCACACCAAATATTAGTTATAATTAACAACTATGATGATGTAGGTTTTCACTATAATCGTAAGTGTACGAGTACTTTTTTTGCCCGAAAATTTTTATTTTTTTGGCATAATTCTTCTATTATTCCTGGGAAAAATTCTCCATTTGCAGTTTATCTCTGCACCTGATGTACTATTAAATAAAATTGGCGTTCTTTGCGTATCGCTTATATCTATAAAGTTATCGCAAAAAAACAAGGTGTATGAATACTTTTTTGACCCACTGTATTTTATCTTATAAATAATTTCTTAAATTGCTATTCATTCGAACGGCTGCGATCTCTTCGGAGCTCATTGCGCGAAATTGACGAGAAGAACGAACGCGTCAAAACGCTTTTAGCTTTTGCACCTGTCTATCGTTCAGAGGTCGCGGTTCGATAAATCGATAATAAAATAAACCAACGAGAGATCGCGACTCACTCTGAACCTGCCACGTAGTAGATGGCGGATGAGGCCTCCGGGGATAAAAGGCGTCAAGATCGGTGGCCCGTGACAGTGCTCTCTTTCTCTCGCTCTTCCAGGTAAAGCCCGCGTAGAAAATCGGTGGTGGGGGACCGTGGGTGGTCGGAGATTTCGTCTTAATCAAGAAACAGTTCACTGCACCGTTTTGCTAAAATGGCGTCGTGAGAAAAATGAATTTTAGTAAGCTCAACCGCGATCAAATGAAATTTGTCGCATTCAAATGAATTTTGTAATAAACACTCGAATAAACACTTCCTTCTCGATACAACGAAGTGTACAATTTTTCTCTCTTCAACAAAAATATCTTTTACGAGACTCTAAAACCCCCTTAACGATACTTTACGCTACTGTCACAAATAAAAGACGAGGAACACAGAAGTAATAAAATTAAAAATGATGCGAAAAGAAAAGTGACTACCGAGAGTCTTAATTGGATGTGACACAAGATTTTCTAATGAGCAAACTATATCGAGACGCGATCTTCTCTGGTAACATGCAGATTGCTCTCAATCGCGTATTGCATATTGGATGCTGCGTTGGAAAAGCAAAAAAAAAGATCGTGAATTCCTCGATCTCTGATGCGTCGTACACTTGAAGAGGCATATATATATATATATAGTTGGTCCGTCTCTCGTCGTTATAGAGCAAACCCGTTAACGAAGATTATGCAATTTGCATCCTCGTGAGAGAGAGAGAATGAGAGAGAGAGAGAGAGCGAGGAGCGAGAGGCGATATATCGCCCGGGGCAAGGCAACCCGGCGTGTATAGCGGTACATCACGCTCGCGATATACAGGAGGCATTCGCGCGAACGCGAGATTTTTCGTGTGGAGGAGGGATGAGACGCGTAATGTCGCCGGGGGATCTTGAAAGTATGCTAATATCTATAATCATTGTGCATGTTGCCAGTTTTACGTATCCACCATACACGAGAATATATATACTATATACATTCACCGATTACTCTACGCCACCTCTTCTTCTCGAAGCGTTCCTCCGCGAGTTCATTCATGAGACACAAGACGCGCGAACGTTACATATTTATAGTACGTCCTTCCGTGTTCCTATAGCGATATCATGAAGAAGAAGAAAATAATCAACTCGTACACGGAAATTCAACGCGTCACATTTTTTTCCTCCTTGCATAAAAATATATGACGCTCACATACAGGGAATGAAAAGACAAATGGTAAAATTTAATAAAAATTTAGTATCCGACAGTTTTTTATTTGAAAAAAATGATAATTTTATCAAATCATTTGAAATTGTGAGATTTCACATGAAACGTAAACACTTTACTCTTGTTGAATATACTTTTCTTGAGTAATTGTGAATTTCTGACAATTTTAACAATTTTGTGAACTTAACTGATATGAAGGTCTCGAGAAAATAAAATTTCACGACAAGAAAACCGAAGCAAAGTATATTAGAATCTTTCTTTTTCCAACGCTCGGTCCATTTTACGATACTCATTCTCGCGATTGCGAAGAATCAACGATCTACTCCACAAAAGTATTTACCACCTATCATATACTGCATAAGGGAACATCAGACAAAAAATAAAGCATCAAGGCGTATTTGATCAAGAATAAATTGTTCCACTTCGCATAGCCCACTGTATCTTTCTGCATATACAGTGGGTCAAAAAAGTATTCATGCACCTTGTTTTTTTGCGATAACTTTATAGACATAAGCGATACGCAAAGAAAGCCAATTTTATTTAATAGTACATCAGGTGCAGAGATAAACTGCAAATGGAGAATTTTTTCCCAGGAATAATAGAAGAATTATGCCAAAAAAACGAACATTTTCGGGCAAAAAAAGTATTCATACACTTATGATTATAGTGAAAACCTACATCATCATAGTTGTTAATTATAACTAATATTTGGTGTGCATCCCTTTTGCTTCGAGTCTCTTAGACATGGATTCTACTAGCTTTTGCGTTGTTTCATTTGCTATTTTCGTCCATTCTTCGTTCACTCTTTGGAGATCGGATTTGTTTGTTATTTTTCTTTTTCTAATTTCTACCTCCACCATCCGCCATAAATTTTCAATAGGATTGATGTCCGGAGATTGTGGTGGTGTAATCAATTGTTTGCGGACATTATAGAGTAACCGTTCCCTCGTTTTCATGGCAGTATGTTTCGGGTCGTTATCTTGTTGGAAGTAGAAATCTCCATCCAGGCCCATTTTATCTACACTTGCTTTCAAATTGCTGCGCAACCGCGCTGCGGACCCGAAGATGTTAAACTTCGATTCATCCGAGAATACGACACGTTTCCAAAATTCTATAGATTTTTTTACGTAGGTTTTTGCGAAACCTAAACGTTTTTCTCGATTTATATTATTAATTGATGGTTTTTTGCGGGCAGTTCTGTCGTATAGTTGGGCAGAATGCAAAACGTTTCGAATAGTCTGGGGACACACGCTCTTCCCCGATGTTGACGCGACATCATTCGCTAAACTGCGAGCACTTGTGAACGGTTTTTTTTGTAGCCTCTGTAACAATATTCCGACGCTCTCGTACCGTTAGTATTCTCGGTCGACCCGTTCGTGGCTTATTTTCTGTGTTGGAGCTTGAAGATCTACTACCGCACGTAATACGTCAAAACTATTGTGTAAACGAAGACTTGTTTACATTGTACGCAGAGGTCAGACCGTCCATGAGTGAATATCGAGGTTTAGCAGCTCAATCGTAAGTGTACGAATACTTTTTTGGCTCGAAAATTTTCGGTTTTTTTTCCATAATTCTTCTACTATTCCTAGGAAAAAATTCTCCATTTGCAGTTTATCTCTGTACCTGATGTACTATTAAATAAAAGTGGCTTTCTTTGCGTATCACTTATGTCTATAAAGTTATCGCAAAAAACAAGGTGTATGAATACTTTTTTGACCCACTGTATATATAGTGTTAAAATAAGTATAATACATCTCCAGGCACGGAAAAGAAGACAAACAGAGACTAATGCTTCGCTTCGCGGATGCTTGAAATCCATCAAATATATCTATATGCACAAATATAATATATACATATATCTATATGCGCGGTAGCGGTTCGCGAATACGCTTGAAACGCTCTCGCGAATACCCACAGCCATATAATTTTACGTGTGAAATTTTCTGCCCGATTATCCCGCATTACGGTCTACCGGGTCCCGCGGGTGAGCGCCATTCGATCTGCACGCACAGACAAACACACACGTAACTATATCTCCGTTTTCACGAGAGACAGATCATCGGGATCGCTATTAGCATTCGTCGATTGTTCGTTATTTACACGTGCAAAAGTTGAAACGAAGAAAGATCAGAGAGAGACGGAGAGAGAAAGGAAAAGAACGATGAGACAGGGAGAAAACTTGCGGTCAGGAATCCCCCACTCCTGGTCGAGTAATCATCGCGATCGATCCAACTTCACCGCGTTGCTCCTTCTCTTACTCTTTGTTTTATGTTTTTGGTTTCGAGATATAGATTAAATTGGGACAGGTAGCTGTGAAGAAGTGAAATGAGAAGGATATCGCTTTGGAGTCACGTGCAGACTCTCCCGGGAACCTCACCGTGCCACCGGAAACGTGTTATAAAGAGAAAGAGAGAAAATATTCTCGCAATTACCCATACATGCATAAAGTGGTCGATATTCTTCGCGGACGCACTCTCGTTGCATCAAAGCACGATTTAAGCCCCCGAGTTATACATATATCTGCGACGATTTTTATAGAACTACCTATATATACCATCGGTATATTGAACTCCTTGGTGCACTACAAGTCGCGTTATTATTGCCAGACTCTATCGTTAAACCGGATTTTGTGTTAACTATACAACGGCAACGAGCGCGTGTCGATCTGTTCGAAGATTCGATACGAGATAAATCGACAACGGGGGTATACAGAGATAATGAAATTTACTTCTGGTGCATTACGGACGTGGTTATCGAGTACTTCGTTAAGACTACTCAAGGGGGGAAATAGGGTTAGACGGTTCAAAAAATCGATTTTTTTTTATTTCATAAATTGTAAGTAAAACTATTGAAAAATATGTTCCCAAAATTTTGAATGAAAATTCCGACTCGTTCTATTGTTATAAACCATCAAGGAGAGAAATAGGGTTAGGACAGAGTTTTCTCAATGATTTTCGTGAATTTATTTATAGTATAAAAAATGAATATAATTTATTGAAACTTTAAGAATATTTTATACATATATTTAAGTATATATACTATAAAATTTTGAAGAATTTTTTGAAGAATTTCCTTGAAAAACACCGAAGATATTAGCGACCCCATATTGCTTGTTTTTCTTGGCACTATTTTTTCAAACGCGTTTTTCTGAAAACGACTTTTTTTTAACTTGCATACACCCTAGTTTGAAAAGTTTTCAACCAATCGTTTTGAAAATTGGCAGTTACTTTCTTCATAGTATTGCGCTCTATACGAACCTAAAATCGGAATATTATCATTATTTAAAATAATTTTTTTTTTTTTGCAAATGTAGTTCTAAAAAATGGCAAAAAATCATGCTTTTTTGTTTTGACCCCTGTAAAAAATTCAATTTTCTATTTTTTTGATAGCATTTAGGTTCATATAGAAGAGAGACATATAATAAAAGTAAATTCCAACCTCGTTTGATTTCAGATGAAAATTGCGGCTTCCAGAATGTACGCAAAAGGCTGAGTCTGATTGTGACCTGCAATATGGGGTCGCTAATATTTCATAGTATATACTTAAATATATGTATAAAATATTCTCAAAGTTTCAACAAATTACATTAATTTTTTATACTATAAAAAAATTCATGAAAATCATTGAGAAAACGCTGTCCTAACCCTATTTCCCCCCTTAATCGCCAATACTTTATATTCATTTTAATCGTTAATGTTCAGTTGTAGAATAATATTTTTTCATCGATTTTTTAATTCGACTTTTCGGTAAATATGTTTGCATTTCTTTTTATCTCAATAAAACTTTTCATGAATCTTCAAAGTCGATTGTTAAGGTCTAAAGAGAATTTCTAAAGAGTGTTCCAGCAATTTATGGATAGTCAAATTTTCTTTAATAGTCTTTTATACTTTTTTAATTCAATGTCGCCAATTATTGATGATAGCCTTCATTTAAGTACAGCAGTTTGTTTAAAAATCTCTATAATTCGCAATCGAGGAATTCAATATAAAATTTTGCCGCGAAAATTAATACAGTACTTTTGAACAAGTAAAACGAGCTGACAAAAAATTTACGTCGCCAGTCGGTGTGATTTATCCGTAAAAAAAATTAAAAAGTTAAGCAAAATATTCGTTCAAAGCTCTAGCAGTCGTTTGACTACTTTTCTTCGAGACTTTTAATGAAATTTAATAAAAAAACAGAGTGGCACGATATTATTTTCTAGTTTCGCTTTACTTTGTGCGTTTAATATATCACTCGATACATTTGCATCCGACGTTTATTTATTGCACTGGTCATTTTTACACGGGCTTATCGTAATACACGAATATTCCGGTAGCACTTGTTTTTCCCGAGTTCATTTTTATTTTCGTTGACGTCCTATCCGGAATATTATAATTTCTCGATATACCCTTTGATATATACAGGATCATGGTAATCAGCGATAGTAAAATATAACCGCAGCTTCCTTTCTCCATCTTTCTATCATCTTCATCTTCTTAATCTTCTTCATCTTGATCACACTTTTTTTATCCTCATTCCTCGCGGTATTTTGCTTCTGATATTTTCTACTAACAAATTGTCTACCACTCACAACTGTACTGTGCAAAAAAAATGCTTAAAGAAATTGGGGGGGGGGGGGGGGGGCAGAGGATGCACAATTAAAAGTCAGAAAAGGCATATTAAATTTTTTCTATTTACAAAAAATATTATATCAAAAATCGCAAATGAGAGATTGTCCCAAATGATTTTCTGGTCGTGTAAAAAAAAATACAAATCGCTATATGAGAAATTTTAAAAGTCCTATTTATTAATATTAATTTCATTAAAAAATACATCTCCTACAATTTTTAAGATGAGGATCTGAATATTCGTTTACATGATCTTAGATACATTATCGACAATCGTTCGTTTGTAAATTTATAAAAAGAATCGCCGAACCCATTAATCATGAACATATATCGAGCAATTGTACAAACACACCGTCGTCATTGCTCCGCTGTGGTCATTGCACGAGTCTGTAACAGTAAATTAAGAGAAAGTACCTAATATCGTTTACAACATATGCGCATTGCTCGCGGGTTAGTTTGCAGGGTATATGCACACACACACAAACACACACACACACACACACACACACGCACACACACACACGTAAATATGTACAAAATTGTTGAGTGGTGTGCGAGGTGAGTATAACATTGCCATTTCGGTGAATCAGAGCTGAACTATCGCTAGTATCACACTTTGTGCTCGCGAAACTTTGGTGTGACACAGTTAACGATACAGAGAGAGACCGTTAGCGAATAAAAGGTTGCGAGTCACCGATTTTTCCATTTAAAGCGATCCGATTAATGCCCTTTTGTTTGCCAGGCATTGATACACACTTTTTGTCAGTCGTTAACTCTGTGTCTATATCCGCGTTTTTCTCGCTTGACACTTCTTTCACCGTTTCACCGAATCTTAAATATTAATCGCTATTACCATAACGAGAGAGCGATAAATGTCCAGGTGTCTGTAGAAATTGAGACGTATCAACATTATAGTGCTATAATACAATTATAGCACTATAATGCGAGCACATTATATCGACGCTGCTTACGTAGCACAATTCAAATTTCTTACGAAAACTAACACGTTTCGAATTCCACCACGAAAATCAACACGTTTCGATATTCGACGCGAAAACTAGCATGTTTCGGCTATCATCGCGAAAACTAGCGTGATTCGGCTTCTGCCGCGAAAAGTGGCATGTTTCGGCTTCCGTCGCGAAAACTAGCATATTTCGATTTGCACTGGAAAAAGTAGTATATTTGCCGAACTAAATCGAATAAGATTCAGAACTTTCACAAATGTTTAAATAATTTTTTCGGGAGCACTATAAGGAAAAAATGAAAAACAGTAAGGGTGCATCGCCCGTACACCCTTAAACATTTATATTCGTTTTCTATTAAAAAAATAATAACATTATTGAAAATACGATTCGCAAATACGATATGCAATATTCCACCACTCAAAAACTAAAATTGTTCATCAATGATATTTTTCATGACTTCAAGTTTCGGAATCGGCGATAGAATTGAACAAAATTATTGTTTATAAAAAGTATATTCTACTTACAGTCCGACGAATCGTTCATTGTGTTTTTATTTCATAAAAAAAAACACCATCTTGGAGTGATCAACGACTAAAGTATAAAGTACAGTATAAGTATAAAGTACAGTTGACAAAATCTTCAAAACAATCGATTGAGATATCTCGAGAAATGACAGGTCTTGGACGAAGTAGCAAGAGGGAAAGAAACTGACATTGTTAACTTTGCATACACCGCAATTGTTTTCTATTTTCTTTTCTCTAATTTTTTTGACCATGATTTTTTTACTCCAAAATGACGAGGCATTTGCTGTTTGCCATCTTATGATAAGCCTAGCAAACCAAAATTCAAACAGTAAAATATGTGTGAAATAAATTCAAACAAAACATAAAACAGTATAAAATGACAAGCATAAATATTTCGTCAATTTGGAGTAAAAAAGGATGTTCAAAAAACGTGGAATAAAAAATGAGAAACACTTCCAGTGATACTGAAACGTGCTAATTTTCGCGGTGAAAGTCGAAACCTGCTAGTTTTCGTGGTAAAAGCCGAAACACGCTAGTTTTCGCGGCGAATATCGAAATGTGCTAGTTTTCGTGGCTAAAGCTGAAACATGCTAGTTTTCGCGCAGATATCAAGCGTGCTTGTTTTCGTAAGAAATCTGAAACATGCTAGTTTTCGTAAGCAGCGTCGATACAAGCATAGTTTGGAATATTGCAAGTTTTATATCGAGATAACGCGTTTAACTTATCGCCTCGCGACGCAATTTCGCTGATTTACCGTTCGCACTCTCCCCAACATCCTTCTGTACTGTCATACACGTATTTTCACCAACAACAAAATAAAATCAATTTTCTTTTTCCTCTCTGTTACGTGCCTCCCTCGTGACGCAAAATATACTTGACAAAGAAAGTTTCGCGCCTCGGCGTAAATTCACATCGTCTTGTCGCGGGCACGATTCCCCCCGCGTATGATGAAGATATTTTCTCAGCAAAGAAGTGGAGATCGCGGCGCGATGTGTGTAACGAGAGGGATAAAAAAAAAAAAAGGACGCTCGGGGTATATACAACGCGCGAGTATGGACTAACGACTGTGCACCAAGGACTGATTTATTGCCATCTTAATCCGACGACCGCTCGGCGCGCGATCGAGAATCGAGTTCTAATATATAGCTATATACGTACACATGTGGTTACCACCGGGGATTCGATCGATCCTCTCTTTTCTCGCGTGCTATATGTATATATATGCCGAGCAAAACGTTCTGGTGTACCGAGAAGATCTACGGTCCACAACGCTTCGGGAAATTCAACGAAGATGATCACAGCGCCCGCTTGTATCTCTCGCGAGGGTAAAAATCTTCCTGGGGGGGAAGAAGAAAAAAAAAATTCACAGGGAATTATCCTCCGGCCGAGAATCTTCACGCCTACCCCCTTCAACCAGCATAGAAAAAACGTATTGTATGAAAAAAATATTTCTTCTGTACAACGAATATCTCTTTTTTTTTTACGGTCTCTAGAGAATGTTTTTTTGCGGGAATTGTTTTTGCTATAACGATTGGCTCATAGTTCGTTCGGTAATTTCGACTGCCCGGGATCGCCGCACACCTTCGACACCTTCGACTCCTATACATAAATTTATCATTATAACATCGTCGATACGAGAGAGTCGATGTTTCGTATAGCTCTCTTTTCCTCACCGACGTTATTCCCCCGGTGTCCGCCCTCTACTCTGATCTATCGCAGTGAAAGCTAGGTGTGGAATAAGAAGGCGTGACAAATCGAAGAATTGGGTCATCCGCGGTTTTATATACATCGCTATATATCTTGTATATATAGCACTTTAGTTAGGTATTTACTTAATGGACGACGGAGAAAATAAAATAAAAAGAATGAGCGCGGATGCAAAGTAACAAGCGTGCAGACGTTGAATTGTATAAAGTAAGGAAAAAAAAATTAGAAAATTTCAATTCTCTCATTACCGAACCACCGTACGACCCCGGGCACTAAAACGTTATTATTATATTTCACATTAAGGTAGTAGTCTGGTAACTTAAGCCGATTTTCATGTCTTTTTTGGAGGGCGTTTTTTTTTGTAGGAAAATAAAAATGAATCGTTTTGGATATTTAGGATGTTTTTATTTACATATTAAAGATGCAAAAAAAAAATTTGTTTGAAAAAATTTAATAGTTTATTATTATTATTATTGATCGAAGTTGGCACCTCGAAAAAAAAGCGCGTGGGTGGCCCCTGTGATTCTGGCTCTTGATGTTATCTGAAAACAAAAATTCTTGATAATTCTTAATCTATAGACTATAGTCGGAACTACTGAAATTAAATTTCATGGATAAATAACAAAACGGCGGACTTTGTCAAAAAAAGTTTTTTTTTCCAAAGTCCGCCTTTTCGAATTAACAAGAATTTTTTATTTCAGATAACATCAAGAGCCAAAATCACCGGGGCCACCCACGCGCTTTTTTTTCGAGGTGCCAACTTCGATCAATAACAATAATAATAATAAACTATCAAATTTTGTCAGAAATTTTTTTTTTGTATCTTTGATATGTAAATAAAAACATCCTAAATATCCAGAACGATTCATTTTTATTTTCCTACAAAAAAACGCCCTCCAAAAAAGACATGAAAATCGGCTTAACTTACCAGACTACTACCTTAAATCCAATGTTAGAATGTCAAAAAATGGTAGCCCAGGTGCCTGGAGATTTGAAAAAATTTGAAATTCGAAATAATCGAAGAAGAATTTGTTTCGAAAGAATGGTTCTTAGCACTTTGCCATTAGATTCGAAATCTGGTACCTCAAACCGCTCACCAATTTTCCTGAAATTTCATACTTCAAAGAAAATGTTTGGAAAATGAATTTTTCCTTGGAAACATCACTTTCTGCTTCCTCATGGAGGAAGTTTTGTTTTCATCGACGGATCATTGTTTCACCGAATCAAACAGATTCACCCACCCACGCAATCATTTCCTCCTATATTTTTACAAACGACATTTTCCTTTTAAATGTTTTTTATGCCGCGCGATTTCTCGCGTGTCTCGTGTACTCGCGGTCGCGCGAGAGAGACTAGTCAAACGGGTGTAACTCGAACGTTCCGCGAGCTCCTTCTAGTAACCTCTCGTTGTAAATGGGATATAGAATACCGGACGACAATTGTAGAAGCGAGAAACGTCTATTGTTGGATGCAGGATTGTTCGGCCACTACGAGAAGATACAAGTGGTTGTTGGCGAGCGAGAGATACACACAATAGAACCTCGAGAGCAGCACGCTTCCTTTTGACACGACGAAAAGAAATGGTACCCCGCTTTTGTCTATGATACTCCACAATGCCTCGTAAATGCGCGTCCGCGCTCGTGCCCAACTATCCTTCTGCACTACTATACCGTCCCATAGTCGCCGCACCAGTGCAGGTGCACTCTCAATTCCATTTAGTTCGTATTGGCAAAAACAAATAAAGTTCATGATTTCATATTCTAATCGGCATTTTTAACGGGTCTAGTTTCTGTTTCAACTTGAATAAAAAATCGTTTAATTCGCATAAATCTTTACATTTCAATAAATTATTCATACTCCTTAACATTTTTTTTTCTCTCTGACAATCGTTGAACGGTGATTAACAAATTTTTATCGACATTCTCTAGATGACAATATTTCTGGGTTAAGACATTTACTTTTTAATCAATAAAAAATAAATTTCTTCATTTGAATAATAAACTTTGTTACAATTATCTCTATTTTTAATTGTACAACAAGTAATAAACTTTGTGCTGTATCAACGGTAATTTTCGGTGTCCCGAAACCTCAGAAAAAGACGTGTAACCTTTGAAGATTTTGCGATAAACGCGGTAAAGCAGTCTTTATGGCAAAGGAACCGCGGTTCCGAGGGGGAGGGGAGGGAAAAAAAAATAAAAATCAACCTAAAAAGGGAGGACAGGAAATCGAGATTCGGCACGGATTGTGGAGGTTCCGCTTGAACGGACCCGCACATTGCGGGCGCGAGCGACCCATCAGGAACAGCCTCTATCGTGTATCGGCTCTTCGCACACACGCATACACACAGATATATATATCTAGACCCTGTAAGATCGCGCAATTTAAGTGAGCCACCGCGGCGACGTTTGTAGAAAGTAAGTCCCGTGAAATTAATGAAATATATATCCCGAAGATTTGCCGAAACAAAACAGTGGCAGTGTTTAACCGTGAATTAACCCATTTAAATTGACTAATTGAAATTTACTTTATTTAGCAAATAATTGGAGCAAAGTTTACAGCAATTAAGGGCGATGGGGGAGAGGGGCTCCCACGATTAAAATTCGGAAAATACGTGTTTTATTTTGCCAAAAAGAAAAATCATATCCAAAGATAATTATTTTTACTGCATTGCAGCGTAAACATAACAATTATTGCCTCTCGAGCAAAAAAACGGCTTTATAAATATTTTATAAAAAAAAAATTGTATTTTTTATAATATACAATTAATTTTTTGTATGAGAATTTTGAGTAATTTTTTTTTTCTTTCATTCAAATAGCAAACTAACCCTGACGGATAATCGTCCATAGGGGTCAAGGAAGAAGGTATCGAAGAAAAACGTGACCGCGGTTCATGTACGAGTATACGACGACTTCGTCTCTCTCGATGAGAAGTCGCGGCATTTTAATCGCTATTGTCGATCTATCGAGAACGAACGATAATCCCTCGAAGATGGACAACCCGAGAGATCGAGGCATTCATGACGACGCACGAGACGAGTGTGTGATCGGGATCCGGATTATTATGGTGAACTTCTACACGATCTCGGGTCGGATCATCGCGGGGCAAATACGTCCACGCGAGCTCATTGATCATGTACCTATAATCTCAGACATTGTATGCGCACAAGGAAGAGATCGCGGGATGTTTTACCCTCGTTTTGTATAGTTATGCGAGAGAGAGAGAGAGGGAAACAAAATGCATCATCGAAGAGAAAGGGTTGAAATAAGACACGAGATGTCTGCGTCCACGAATTCCACGAATTTCCGATCTTTATTGATTGATATCGATGATAATCGTTATTATATCGGTTAAAAAAATTAAAAATCAAGAAAAACAATAAAATTATATTGTGGCATGAACTTTGTACGTAATGCCGGAAATACGAGTTCTCTCTATTCCAGAGAAAAAGAGAAAAAGGTTAGAGATACAATGTTGGCGTAACGGCAGCGTATAATTGATGAATAAAAAACGAGGGTATTAGCCCTTGGTGGGATATAGCGAGAGGGATAAAGGATTGAAATAAGACACAAGACGGCTTCATCCACGAATTCCACGAATTTTCGATCTTTATTGATTGACATCGATGATAATCATTATTATATTGGTTAAAAAAATTGCAAATCAAGAAAAACAAGAAAATTATATTGTAGCATCAAATTTGTACGTAATGCCAGGAATAAAAGTCCTCTCTATTGCAAAGAAAAAGGGAAAAAGGTTAGAGATACAATGTTGGCGTAACTGCAGCGTATAATTGATGAATAAAAAACGAGGGTGGAGGTCCTTGGTGGCATATAGCGAGAGGGATAAAGGGTTGAAATAAGACACGAGACGTCTTCATGCACAAATTCCACGAATTTTCGATCTTTGTTGATTGATATCGATGATAATCATTATTATATTGGTTAAAAAAATTAAAAATCAAGAAAAACAAGAAAATTATATTGTGGCATCAACTTTGTACGTAAAGCCAGGAATAAAAGTGACAATCCTCTCTATTGGAAAGAAAAAGAGAAAAAGGTTAGAGATACAATGTTGGCGTAACTGCAGCGTATAATTGATGAATAAAAAACTAGGGTCGAGGTCCTTGATGGCATATAGCGAGAGGGATGAAGGGTTGAAATAAGATACGAGACGTCTTCATCCACGAATTCCACGAGTTTTCGATCTTTGTTGATTGATATCGATGAAAATCATTATTATATTGATTAAAAAAATTTGTAATCAATAAAAACAAGAAAATTCTATTCTGGCATCAACTTTGTACGTAATTCCAGGAATAAAAGTCCTCTCTATTGTAAAGAAAAAGGGAAAAAGGTTAGAGATACAATGTTGGCGTAACTGCAGCGTATAATTGATGAATACAAAACGATGGTGGAGGTCCTTGGTAGCATATAGCGAGAGGGATAAAAGGTTGAAATAAGACACGAGACGTCTTCATGCACAAATTCCACGAATTTTCGATCTTTGTTGATTGATATCGATGATAATCATTATTATATTGATAAAAAAAATTAAAAATCAAGAAAAACGAGAAAATTATATTCTGGCATCAACTTTGTACGTGAAGCCAGAAATAAAAGTGACAATCCTCTCTATTGCAAAGAAATAGAGAAAAAGGTTGAAGATACAATGTTGGCGTAACTGCAACGTATAATTGATGAATAAAAAACGAGGGTGGAGGTCCTTGGTGGTACACAGCGAGAGGGAGGAATGCACCGGTGTCTAGGCGAACATAGGAGAGAGAGGGAGAAATGCGTACGAGAAAAGCAACAGGATGTCGAAATAATATGCATTTGTCTTCCCGGCAATGTGATTACGACAATGCGATGTGTCTGTCTCGATCCGCAGGTCCGAGTTTTCCCCTGTAAGCGCAATCCAACGCTTACCAGACACACATATACAAATATGGGCTGTTCCAGGTCAAATCATTGAAAATAGTTTAGTAATGAAAACTATTGATGTATTATTATTATTATTATTTTGTTAGAGAGCTATTCGGAATCATTTTTTCACTTGGACACTGGCTATTTACGTGCCCAATATTTTTTCTGGCATGCAATACTTTTTTTTAAATCAACCAACGCTAAGATCGAAGAGATTAAAAAAAATGATTGTAGCTTATTAATAAAGCTGCGTTGATTTTTACTGAGATCTCAAAGAAATTGCTTTTCAACGAATAATTTACCGTCCGAAAAAAAAAAACAAAAAATCACAAATTTGTCAATTTTACTCGAAATGTTCCATATACATAATGCCGGAAGAACGCGCTCAAAGTTCCCGCGTGTGTCTCTGCTTTCCTGCATGAATGAAATATAATTTAGAGGTTTGATACAAGTCCGAAGTACCTATATTTTCATCCATTCCCGACATCGACGCACACAGCCACAAACACGCTCACGCACATAGACGAAAGTTTTGTACCAGCGCATGGCACTTTAATCGTGAAACTTTTTTCCAAGGAGACTTATGTACGAACGTGATATCACGTATACTGGACAAAGTCACTCGCGGGGCAGTTCGTGTATGGTTATCCGCCGTCCGGAAAAATGGATTCTCTCTTCTTTTTTTTTTTTGCGTTCCCACAATTCACTTTTTCTCTCGTCGCTTTTGCTCAACTGTAATCGAGCAAAAGGACTTGATGTATGTCCGACGAGCAACGATCATCGTCGTGGAATAATGTATAATATAAATACGGTCATTATTCGACGTTGAATTTCTCATATTTTGAAAAATTATCTCAAACTAACTGTTGCCCGCGACTTCGTTCGCGTGGTCTTCAGTCGAATGAATGATGTAGGTACGCATACGGAACGAACAAACAGAGAAACATTCATTTATATATATATTAGGGCAATTTTTTCTTTCGACTATTTTTTTTTTTCAGTCCCTACCCGAAATTTGGTTGGATATGTCGAAAAAGAAATTCCCTGAAAGTTACAACTCTTAATATTAATTCTAAGTACTCTCCCAAAGCGTGAGAAGTTTTCCATCTAAAATACACGTAAATCGAATTTGTTTTTTCTTTTCAAATTTCTATCACTCAGCCGCATTTTATGCTGTCATATTGTTCTTGGTTTCGATTTACTCGGAATAAAACAATCTAAAAATGTGCCTTTTGCGGCGAAAGTGTAAATTGTACTGGTGAGTTGGTACGGGTCACCGAAGTTGATTTTTACCCAAAATTCTCTTTTTTTTGCTGTTATCTCCGAAACAATTAACTTGACGAAAAAAATGTAAATAAAAAATTTGTTGGAAATTTAATATCCTACAAAAAAAGTCTTATCGACCCAATTGCTTAGATTAATATTTCTTGAGATATTGAACTTTATTTTTATTGTTTTTTTTATTATTTAATATATCATATTTTATAAATTTTACACTAGTCATAAGTTAAAGTTCAATATCTCAAGAAATATTCATCTAAGCAATTGGGTCGATAGGACCTTTTTTGTAGGAAATTAAATTTCCAATCAATTTTTCATTCACATTTTTTTCGTAAAGTTAATTGTTTCGAAGATAACAGCAAAAAAACGAGAATTTTGGGTAAAAATGAACTTCAGTGACCCGTACCAACTCAACAGTACAATTTACACTTTCGCCGCAAAAGGCACTTTTTTAGATTGTTTTATTCTGAGTAAATCGAAACCAAGAACAATATGATAGCATAAAATCCGGCTGAGTTATAGAAATTAAAAAAAAAAAAAATTCGATTTACGTGTATTTTAGATGGAAAATCTTCTCACGCTTTGGGAGAGTACTTAGAATTAATATTAAGGGCTGTAACTTTCACAGAATTTCTTTTTCGACATATCCAACAAAATTTCGGGTGGGGACTGAAAAAAAATAGTCGAAAAAAAAATCGCCCTAATACATATAGATAACAATTTACTTACGATTGAAAATCAGTTTTTCACATCGTTTATTCAAATTATTCTTAATTCTTTGAGTAAAAACGTCATTATTTTTTGTTTTTTTTTTCGTTTCAATTGTTATTAGTTCGTGAAACAATAAATCTGATATCACTCCCTCGAGTTTAGAATTTTGTATTAAGCTCCATTTAACAAAATACGAAAATACGAGACACAGGGAAAATACAGAGAAATAAATACATATGCATTTACGTAAATATATATATATATATATATTTTTTTTTTAAACGTACATATATATATGGAATCGTATATATACTGTGGCAGGAAGGGGGTAAAATCGGTGAACAGGAACCATGGCTCGATGCTCTCCCTCCCTGTTGCGTTTTTACTCACGCACTTTTACCATCCTCTCGGCGACGCGTCTCTCCCATCGACCATAATCAACGCGATTCAAGGTAAACCGACGACCTGTTGCACGGCGAGTTTTGATATAAATCACATGCTGAAAAAGGGAATGAAAGAAAAATGATATCCCCCCTCGCCCGTCGGGGTGAGTCGCTTTCTGCAGCTCCTCAATCGCAATTCAACACATTGTGATGTCGTTGGAAATGAAAATTAATTATTCGAGGGAGAGAATTTGTAAAATTCGTTCGAACGAGTTTGACAAAAAGACAAGTGTCGTTAAAAGCGGTGAAGTTAGCAAACTGAAAAGTTTCTATTTCATATAGAAAAAAAAATGTTGCTCCAGTGGAGTTTGTTGCAACTATTCACTTGTTTCAGCGAAATATGATTATTCAATTATTACCAAATATATTTTGGCTCAAGTGGGTCGAATTTAAGGTAGTAGTCTGGTAACTTAAGCCGATTTTCATGTCTTTTTTGGACGGCGTTTTTTTGTAGGAAAATAAAAATGAATCGTTTGGGATATTCAAGATGTTTTTATTTACATATTAAAGATACAAAAAAAAATTGTTTGAAAAAATTTAATAGTTTATTATTATTATTATTATTGATCGAAGTTGGCACATCGAAAAAAAAGCGCGTGGGTGGCCCCGGTGATTTTGGCTCTTGATGTTATCTGAAATAAAAAATTCTTGATAATTCTTAATCTATAGACATGTCATTCTGGTCGGAACTACTGAAGTTAACTTCAGTAGTTCCGACCAGAATGACATGTCTATAGATTAAGAATTATCAAGAATTTTTTCCCACCCGCAAAGAATTTTTTCCCACCCCAGAAATTTAAATTTCTTTTTATTTTACAACCCCTTCTTTGCTAAAATAAAAGGACTTTTTTTTCCAAAGTCCGCCATTTTGTTATTTATCCATGAAATTTAACTTCAGTAATTCCGACCAGAATGAGATGTCTATAAATTACGAATTATCAAGAATTTTTGATTTCAGATAACATCAAGAGCCAAAATCACCGGGGCCGCCCACGCGCCCCGAGGCTTTTTTTTCGCTTTGCCAACTTTTTTTCGAGGTGCCAACTTCGATCAATAATAATAATAATAATAATAATAATAATAAAGTATTACATTTAAAAAAAAAAAAAATTTTCTGTATCTTTAGTATGTAAATAAAAACATCCTAAATATCCAAAACGATTCATTTTTATTTTCCTACAAAAAAACGCCCTCCAAAAAAGACATGAAAATCGGCTTAAGTTACCAGACTACTACTTTAAATTTTACTTAGATCAGTTATAATTTGGTAATAATAAATAAAAATTCATAAACTGTGTTCAACAAAACATTTGACAATATTTTAATTCGTTCATCGGTGTGAGTTATTGATAAAAATTGTTTTATTCGTACTGCAAATTGATCGATTAACGAGTATTTAATAATTTGAGTTTTTATAATTCGGATCCGTTTAATTTTGCGTTTGCCGCCACAAATTTTCTTTCTTAGATACGAAAAGATAATTTATATGATTTCTTTAATAATCAAACAGACGTTTCTGTTCGATAAAATATCGAGATATATTTTCACCCCCCTCAGTGAAAGGCTCGTCGCACTTTCTTTCATTATGTCTGCGTTGAATTATTACAATTGTAACGGTAGACGAGAGTCGTCGTCGTCTTGATTTCTCGTATCGTCGAACTGTCAACTACATATTTATATAACATCACCTCGATATCCCCGGACTCGTATTAGCATCGAACCCATTCGTATAGAGGGAAACATCTTCGGTATAAAAAGGGAGAATCGTGTGTGCGATCGGTAGCAGTTTTAAACGAGAATTCGTGAGAATGGTTACATATTTAATTATCGTTGGTTTGATGGTCCTTCTCGGGGGAAGGACCACGAGATCCATGACCGTTATTCCGAGTGACAACAGCTCGACGAAATTAACAGTTAGTGACGAACCAAAAAAACTGAATGGTGATTTAACGGGTAAATATGAACATTTCTTTGTCTTCAATTCGTTCAATCGTAAATAATGAAAAAAATCAATGAAGATAAGATCACCGCTAACTTCTTACAGACCAAGCGATACGGAACGTTCTCATCGAGATAATAAATCGAAAATTTCGTTCCGACGACTCTTATCTCATATCATTGATAAAAAAGGGAATCGTCGATGCTGCAATGTCGAAACCGTGGGCATCGATCGAGGCGGGTGGGAAAAAAGCTCAAAGATTCATCACCGATGTCACCGCGGCTTACACCCAAGCGATATTTCGTGCCAATACAGCCCAGGAGGCTCAGCAAATTTTATTACGCTTTCAGGATACCATACACCGTATCGTTCACTATACGAAAAACGGCGAGTTTAGATCCTAATTGATATGTCAATGTTGGCGACAAAAAATCGTTATTATTCATAATTAAGAATCATCGATTGTGTCAATTAATCAATTCTTAATGATGAATTCATTAATGATGTTAATTCAATTGATTATCAATTGAAAATTCGTAACTATATCGATTAATGAATTTATAATTAATAATGATTCTGTAATTCTTTTGTCTTTTAAATAAAATATATTCTCGACCTATACAGGCGAAAAAAAAAAAAATAAATAAACAGTCACCATTGTTAATCGACGAATTTATAGAAAAATATCGAATTTCACAAGTTTAATGACTTTAACTTTCCGGTTTTCTCAATTTCCCGGATAAATTAACGTTTTATGTGCTCGACGATCAGGCGTGTATGGGGTTTCTGTATGTTTTGCTTTGTATACGAGGTCCATTCCCCCCTGCCCCATCCGACTCTGACGTATTAGTTAGGCAGAAGGATCCATTGTACTGGCCGACGGTCGAGTATTAAAGCCAGTTCTCTCTCTCGCGTCCAAACTCCACTCTACGGTAATACATATACGCATATATATATACGTACTAGTAGGTACTAGTAGGTACGCGCTGGCTCATAATCTGGCGATGTAGGATCTCTCCAGTCCAGGACTGACCGGAACTCCGCCTATGCTCTCGCCGGAAGTGCCGCGCTGCCACATGTAGTAATATAAATTATAATGCCCTTACGGTTTTTCTCTTCTCTACTATACATATAAAATTTGCATTTAAACACGGACACCCATATATACATACACTATTTTATCCGCAGCGACGAAACAACAAGTCACAACCACACACATACACACACCGGAATGGGCATTGTTGTCGAAATTGCCAAATTCAATTTTCATGGAAATAAGCTCGAGCCATCTGTTCTAACATATCTGTGTAACGATATATTTCGAGATTTCGTGACTGGAACTATTGTGAACTTTGGTCGTCTTTGTTGACACTAGTTTGTTGTTTCAAGTGCATGAAAGTTCGGAATGTTAAACCGACGGCATCAATGACAACAATTGGAACGGAAAATTTTAATTGCTCGGTGGAGCACTTTTTGGATTAAACGTTTTTCGCGCGTAGAATCGGAGTCAGAAGAATGTACATTTTTATTGGATAAACAATTTCTTACAAAAACGTGACTTCGTTGAGGCGTCATTGCCGAATGTTCTACGTCGCGATTTAGAAGAATTTTTCCTCCGAGGAAGAAAATTTTATTTTGACGTTGACGAAATGCTTGTTTGATCAAAAATCTCCGCTAATAACTAACGTTCAAAAGTAATCCTTTTTTTGCTTATAGATGATCCTTGGAAAAACAATGTTCCATTTTATTTGATCGTGGATTAAGGAGGGAAATAGGGTTAGACGGTTAAAAAAATCGATTTTTTTTTAATTTCATAAATTGTTAGTAAAACTATTGAAAAATATGTTCCCAAAATTTTAAATGAAAATTCCAACTCGTTCTATTGTTGTAAGCCATTAAGGGGGGAAATAGGTTTAGGACAGCGTTTTCTCAATGATTTTCATGAATTTTTTTATAGTATAAAAAATGAATATAATTTGTTGAAACTGTGAGAATATTTTATACATATATTTAAGTATATACTATACAATTTTTGAAGAATTTGCTTGAAAAACACCGAAGAAAATTTATGACTGCCATGACTTTGTTTTTCTTGGTACTATTTTTTCAAACGCGTTTTTCTGAAAACGACTTTTTTTTAACTTGCGTACACGCTAGTTTGAAAAGTTTTCAACCAATCGTTTTGAAAATTGGCAGTTACTTTCTTCATGGTACTGCGCTCAATATGAACCTAAAATCGGAATATTATCATTATTTAAAATAATTTTTTTTTTGCAAATAAAGTTGTAACAAATGGCAAAAAAACATGCTTTTTTGTTTTGACCCCTGTAAAAAAATCAATTTTCTATATTTTTGATAGCATTTAGGTTCATATAGAAGGGAGACATGTAATAAAAGTAAATTCCAACCTCGTTTGATTTCAGATGAAAATTGCGGCTTCCAGAATGTACGCAAAATGCTGAGTCTGATTGTGACCTGCAATATGGGGTCGCTAATATCTTCGGTGTTTTTGAAGGAAATTCTTCAAAAATTTTATAGTATATACTTAAATATATGTATAAAATATTCTCAAAGTTTCAATGAATTATATTAATTTTTTATACTATAAAAAAATTCATGAAAATCATTAAGAAAACGCTGTCCTAACCCTATTTCCCCCCTTAAAGACTCTTTATTATCGGATAAAAATGATCCCACGTCAATTTAATAAGATGATATAAAAGGCAGATGAGTTGCAACAATTTATTTCTCCGTTGAGCTTTCGTTTTTTTTTTTCTTTTTTCAAGCACGGTAGTAGATATAATAAAGTTTGACTGCACCTATGTACACTCTATCTTTGGCTACCGTAACAGTAGGCATGCTATAGATACTAAACAAGTCCGTGAAGAAGAACTCGCGACGAGGACGACGACGACGACGACGAAACAATGCTGCATTGTTCCGACAACTTCAAGCTGAGATGTCCTCTGTATATAGTTATATATAGATATATTATTTATTGCTAGATAAAGAAGAGGAGAGGCTTCGAACGAGTTCCCCTCCTCTCACGTGCAACAACCGAACTAAATCATCGGTATTACACGAACGGAATAGCCGATCGTGCGTTGCACATATTCCTCCGGAAAACCGCGAAATTGTTGAGTTAGACTGATCTTCATCGGTAACTCCTCGATTCAACTATTATTTTTCATATTTATTGATTTTTAAAATGAGGGGCTGGATATCGATAAAAACTGGAAATCAACTATTATTCCAAGGATTATCCTGAAAGTTGGCAATTATTGATTTACAATCGATCACTATGATTATAGACTTTGTTGGAAAGTATTTTAATCTTCTAATCGATACAGAAAAATCGATCGAGGTTACAGGCAGTAGAGTGATGAACAAAAAAAAATCCTACCCTAAAAAAAATGATGATATCAGTATTTTCGGATTATTCTTTCACAAATACATTTTTTAACATTACATTTTTTTTCTTGCCCTCGAAATAATAGCCAATATATTGAGAGTAGAGTAACCGAAGCAACATTCCTTCGAGCATACCATACACATAGCTCCACCATAATATCTACTGTCCTGGCAAGCGGAGAGTTTTGTTCATGAGAAAAATCGACCGGTCACGACGTCGCCATGTGTGCGGCCGCGCTTCTCTCGCGATCGTGAAGCAGAAGCAACCACACCCTTTATATATGTATACATAAGAATAAAATAGAAAGAATTATTATCATTATACCGATTATTTATTAATGTTTATGCGCGAAACTCTTTAACGTTACGATTATCTCTCGTTGCGCAAAACTTCAAGAATAACGGTTATGCGAATATAATGCCGGTCAGCGTAGAGAAACATTAAAAATTCTGCCCTCGTCGCTCAGAGAGGCAAAAGAGAGATCATCGCGCCGCGCGCCGGCGTGAGATAAGCACGGTGATAAACTTTGCCAACAACGCTTTTGGTCCGATAGTTACCTAAGGCCAAAGGACATTTTCCATAATTTTTTGTTTTTTTTTTTAAATAAACAAACGTGGAAGTATCCGAGCATAAAGCACGCGGAACTGATGGCAATCCCGAATATACGAGTCACGTATATTCGGGATTGCCATCGGTTCAATGTACGACCGGGGATCAGCAGTTTATCACAATCAGCGTGAGAATTAAAAAAATTAATTGAAAATGTCGTCAAAAATAGTTGACAAATTTAATTGAGGGAAAGAAAATGTTTTGCATCAGAGTTTCTGCGAAATTTGTCGGTCTGTCATTGATCCTAAAAACAGGCGATAAGAAATTTTCCACTAACAACAACGCTGATGGAATTTTCATCAATAATCTCAAACAATAATAGCGAAAGAGTAGAATAAGGATGAAAATTTAAACATTTTTTGTCGTTCCTACACACCTCAATAATACGTCCCTATTTTTTTGTACATTCTTAACAGTAATTTAAGTCGCTATTTAAGGGGGAAATAGGGTTAGACGGTTGAAAAAATCGATTTTTTTTTTATTTCATAAATTGTTAGTAAAACTATCGAAAAATATGTTCCCAAAATTTTAAATGAAAATTCCGACTCGTTCTATTATTATAAGCCATTAAGGGGGGGAAATAGAGTTAGGACAGCGTTTTCTCAATAATTTTCATGATTTTTTTTATACTATAAAAAATGAATATAATTTATTGAAACTTTGAGAATATTTTATACATATATTTAAGTATATACTATAAAATTTTTGAAGAATTTCCTTGAAAAACACCGATGAAAATTTATGACTGCCTTGACTTTGTTTTTCTTGGTACTATTTTCTCAAACGCGTTTTTCTGAAAACGACTTTTTTTTTAACTTGCGTACACGCTAGTTTGAAAAGTTTTCAACCGATCGTTTTGAAAATTGGCAGTTACTTTCTTTATAGTATTGCGCTCTATATGAACCTAAAATCGGAATATTATCATTATTTAAAATAATTGTTTTTTGCAAATAAAGTTGTAACAAATGGCAAAAAATCATGCTTTTTTGTTTTGACCCCTGTAAAAAAATCAATTTTCTATATTTTTGATAGCATTTAGGTTCATATAGAAGGGAGACATGTAATAAAAGTAAATTCCAACCTCGTTTGATTTCAGATGAAAATTGCGGCTTCCAGAATGTACGCAAAATGCCGAGTCTGATTGTGGACCTGCAATATGGGTTCGCTAATATTTTATAATATATACTTAAGGTAGTAGTCTGGTAACTAAAGCCGATTGTCATGCCTTTTTTGGAGGGCATTTTTTTGTAGGAAAATAAAAATAAATCGTTTTGGATATTTAGGATGTTTTTATTTACATATTAAAGATACAAAAAAAAATTAGTTTGAAAAAATTTAATAGTTTATTATTATTATTATTATTGATCGAAGTTGGCACCTCGAAAAAAAAGCGCGTGGGTGGCCCCGGTGATTTTGACTCTTGATGTTATCTGAAATAAAAAATTCTCGATAATTCTTAATCTATAGACATGTCATCCTGGTCGGAACTACTGAAGTTAAATTTCATGGATAAATAACAAAACGGCAGACTTTGGAAAAAAAATTGTCCAAAAATGTCCATGGTTTTTTTCCAATGTCCGCCGTTTTGTTATTTCCACTTTGGAAAAAAAAACTTTTTCCAAAGTCCGCCATTTTGTCATTTATCCATGAAATTTAACTTCAGTAGTTTCGACCAGAATGACATGTCTATAGATTAAGAATTATCAAGAATTTTTGATTTCAGATAACATCAAGAGCCAAAATCACCGGGACCGCCCACGCGCTTTTTTCCGAGGTGCCAACTTCGATCAATAATAATAATAATAATAATAATAAACTATTAAATTTTTTCAAACTAATTTTTTTTTGTATCTTTAATATGTAAATAAAAACATCCTAAATATCCAAAACGATCCATTTTTATTTTCCTACGAAAAAACGCCCTCCAAAAAAGACATTAAGTTACCAGACTACTACCTTAAATATATTTATAAAATATTCTCAAAGTTTCAATTAATTATATTCATTTTTTATACTATAAAAAAGTTCATGAAAATCATTGAGAAAACGCTGTCCTAACCCTATTTCCCCCCCTTAATAAATTACCATTACGAGGCCTCGAACATCTTCGAATGAAATCAAATTAATTCCAATTATTAAATTTCTTATCTCTTTTCATTATCGGATCCAGTATAATACATAACTCACGTATCCCAGCGACACGCTCCCGACCATACACATCTAAATATGTATTTATATACGTGGATACACGTTGAATTATAAAATTACCGAGGAATCGCGAGGAAATGTAATAACGAGTCGACGTCCCGGAACCATTCTCCTGAAGCGCGCGAGGCAAAACCATATACATAAGAAACGTGAAAAGTTGTCTTGCGCGAGTGTTTGCGAGCGCCCCATCGCAATTGCGCTATATCCAACCGTAGTATTATAAAGATTCATCATCGTCATCATAATCATCATATATTCGTTAGTGAGTTATATATACGAGCTCGCTACATACTTCGTGAGCACGCGCGTTATTCGCCTATCCGCGTAAGAATCTACGAAAGAAACGGAGCGCGCTCCTCTTCATGATGAGCGATAGAGGTAGGGTAGAAAAATAAGACTCTAGTCTAACTATACAGCTGGAGTAATTTTCATATATATATATTTTTTTTTATCCATTTCGCGAGTAAAATCCACCAGAGCACTCGCCTCTCCAGTTTCTGCTTTATTTTATAATCGCTCGAAGATCGCGCGCGAACTGGACAACCCTCTCTCCCTGCTACGTATAAAGATAGCAGAGGAGCTTTTTTTTTCTTCTTCGCTCGTTTTTTTTTTTTTTTAAATAACTGTAATGAGCGCAATTATCGTGTGCGCGGGCAAGCAGAGTGTGACGACTGCGAGAGTCGTTGTTACATTACGGCATCGCGGACACATATACACGAGGAGTATGGAGAATGAATATTCTCTTGTGGAAAAAAAAATGACCAAAAGACTCGCTATACGAGCTAGTTCGTGTAAAATCATTTATTCATAAGTTAACAGAAATTCGAAGGGATATCTATGAGCGAATGAAAAAATAAGTTTTAGTTCATTTTATTCGCGATTATTTTCCCGTCACGGTTCAAGAATCAACAAAAAGTTTACTTTAACCCTCTTCGAGGGTAAATATTATCGAATTTTCGTGTAAACTCCCAAGACGACCGATCGTACGATTATTTAGAGAAAACAAAAAAAAAACGTTTTGCTAAACTCTGTTATTTCAGAACATTATTTAATTAATTTATGAAAAGATTATCATTCGAAATTACTGATGAATTTGTTCGTTGGTTAATTTTTTCGTGGAATGTCCGATACGTAGATAAATTTATCGTCCTATGTACCGGGAGAGTCTTGTATATTGTGGAGTGAAGAGCGGAGAGAACTAAAGGAGCCATCGGATAGGCAGCGCGTGGCAGAAAATTTCCCCCCACCCTTGTATCATTTCGTACGCCACGCAAAGAGCAAACACGAAGAAACTCCACTACTTTCTCGTTTCTTTCTTACAGTTTCTTTCACGTTCGAGCTGTATTTGTACCAGGATAATTGTCTGTATATTAGTGTAGGTAAAATAAACTTTGTTATCCATGTATAATACGTACGTGAGATATAACGCTCCTTACGCATGCTGAACGCTCCCCCGGAAGGCTCCCCCTCCCTCGCCACCTTCATCGGGGAGGAACTGCGGGTCAGAGACTTCGGGCATATTCCTCTTCTTGCCCGATGCCTCCTCTATACGTCCTTCCCTCTGTATACATACATGCGATAATCTACTCTGTATACCTCTTCCTCGCAACAGACAAAGAGAGAAGGAGGTCTCGACGAAACATATGCAAACTCGTGTGGCTCGTGCCTAGATACATTGGCGGCGTCACTCTAAAAAAAAAATACGGGGTTTACTTTTTTCCGAGGCATTACGCGAAATTTTCATTTCTACAAACAATACCCAGTAAAAAAGCTCCTTTTGACACGAAGGTTTTCGATATTCTTATCTCATTATAAATTGCTCGTTTCCTAGGATCCCAAAATTCTTTCAGGCTCAAAATTCACAAATTTTCCCGAAAGAATTGTCTTGAAAAGATTAAAAAAACCAAGTAATACCGGGTCATCAATTTTTTTTTCTTTTAGGTTTTAGAGCTTGTAACTTTTTCACGAGAGAGCAAAGAGCAGCAGGTGTTTCCGAGATTCCGTTTAATTTACCGTAAAAACTAAAAGAGAGAATACAAAGTTGAGTCCCAAAATGATTGCGGAGAACAGACGGTGAAGAAAGAGAGAGAGAGAGAGAGAGAGAGCGGTTAGAAAGATTTTTCGTGGCTTTATTTGGAGGGCACGGTCGGCGCCGATGTGTTAATAATGAGAAACTCGATGTACAGAAAGAGAGAGAGAAAGGGTTATAGAGATAGTGAAACGATGAGTGAAGAGAAGAGATCGGGCCACGGTAGTGAAGTAGCCTCGCTTATGGTCCGGTGGTGCCCGAGGAGCATAACGACTCGCGGAGCATAACGCCACGAGCCATCATATCCTCCTTCCAGAAAGCGTCCGCGCGCCACCGCGGGCACGGGTCCGTCTTCTATATATTACCCTGCCGATTCCACCCGCTCGTCTATAGATACCTATATACGTGTATAAATATATGTTGTGTACATGAACGAAGAAGAAAAGCTTCTTTTCTTACTGGCTCACACGCACTCTCTTCTTCTCGGGCACATAAGAACAATTGTTGTCGGTCTTTATATACAGCTCATACCTGCCTGCGTATCTCTATACACGTGTATAACACCCCCGCGCTTCGCGGCGGAACACGATATATATAGTAGGTGCCTCCGACTTCCGCGAGCTAGATCGTCGAACTGATATTAGGAACGCGCGCACTCCGATTGTTTTTTTTCTACCGGCTTGACTTTTATATATGTCTATTAGGGCGATTTTCTTTTTTTTCGACTATTTTTTTTTTTCAGTCCTCACCCGAAATTTTGTTGGATATGTCGAAGAAGAAATTCCCTGAAAGTTACAGCCCTTAACGCGGTAGTCTGGTCTAGAGCGAGATTTTTGACGTCATTTCTAATGCGCAATAACGTTTAAAACGTTGAAGTTGCCTTGATGAAAATTTACACGTGCATTTATTGATCCTTAGAGAATACTTGTACATTTAAAAGAAAAATTATTTTAAATATTTTCATGTAGTTTTTTGCCTTGTTGCAACATGGTGCGTCGAAAGCCGCCTCAATCGGCGCCCACTCTGGACGATGTTGTATGCATCTGAAAAAAAAAAAATATATATATATTCTCAATCTGTATGAGTATTCTGAGCACTGGTAGCAGAATTGGTACTTAAAAAAAATTTTTGACAAACTGGCGTCCTGTTGAACTTTCATTAACGATATTTCATACATTTTCGGGAATTCGACGAGTTATAAAATGTCGGCAAAATTATTGTTCGACTCAATTCTGCTACCAGTCCTCAGAAATAGGTTACCTAAGGTACGTGCAAAATTTGAGCTCGATCGGTCCATTAGTTATTGAGATATCGTGGGCGCCGATTTGAAAAACATAGTTCTGAGATAAATGCGTTCAAAGTTTTGACACCGTCGCGCGCGCGCCGCGCTACCTGAGCGCGCGGCTTGCTTAGAATTTTTATTTCTCGGCTAATTTTTGAAATATCAATAAACGTTTTTCAGGAGTGTATGAAGAAAGGTCTAAGGAATAAAAAAATTTTTTTAAATTAAAAATCGATTTTTCCAAATTTCTAGACCAGACTACCGCCTTAATATTAATTCTAAATACTTTCCCAAAGCGTGAGAAGATTTTCCATCTAAAATACACGTAATCGAATTTTTTTTTTTTTGTTCAAATTTCTATAACTCAGCCGCATTTTATGCTATCATATTGTTCTTGGTTTCGATTTACTCGGAATAAAACAATCTAAAAAAGTGCCTTTTGCGCTTAAAGTGTAAATTGTACTGGTGAGTTGGTACGAGTCATTGAAGTTGATTTTTACCCAAAATTCTCGTTTTTTTGCTGTTATGTCCGAAACAATTAACTTTACAAAAAAAATGTAAACGAAAAATTTGTTGGAAATTTAAGTTCCTACAAAAAAGGTTCCATCTACCCAATTGCTTAGATTAATATTTCTTGAGATTTTAAACTTTTTTTATTTTCTATTTTTTTTATTATTTAATATTTCATATTTTATAAATTTGATACTACTCATAAGTTGAAGTATCATAAGTAAAGTTTTTAGATTGTTTTATTCTGAGTAAATCGAAACAAAGAACAATATGATAACATAAAATGCGGCTGAGTTGTAGAAATTTGAAGAAAAAAAAAATTCGATTTACGTGTACTTTAGATGGAAAATCTTCTCACGCTTTGGGAAAGTACTTAGAATTAATATTAAGGGCTGTAACTTTCAGGGAATTTCTTTTTCGACATATCCAACAAAATTTCGGGTGGGGACTGAAAAAAAATAGTCGACAAAAAAATCGCCCTAATGTCTATATATAAATGAAAAGTGGTCAAATTTCCGTGATGTTTGTCTGTCCTTTTAGCCTGCGCAGAACTCAGAGTTTACTATAAAATATCGTTTTTTCCAAATATGTACCGATGTCGTTGAAGAAAATTGATTTATTTCAGTTAAATAGAATCATTTACTTTATTGTGATAAACGTTTATTAAAATTAAATTCATTGGGTATTATGTCTGAGAAAAAACATGCTTTTGCCGATTTCTAATGGAATTTTATTTTTTTCAAGGATATATCCGGCGGATTTGTCATCAGCGGGTAAAAATACATCGGTATAGGATCCCGAAAAAAATGAAAATTTTATTCAACTTTTTTTTTGCATCTTGCCAAAAAGGATTTGATGCACTAAATCGCTCTAATCGTGCTTCCTGAGGAAGTTGTACCTCCAGTCTGTGCCCACTCTTTTTGCAACCGTTCAACCTTTAAGGTAGTGATCTGGTAACTTAAGCCGATTTTCATGTCTTTTTTGGAGGGCGTTTTTTGTAGGAAAATAAAAATGAATCGTTTTGGATATTTAGGATGTTTTGGCTCTTGATGTTATCTGAAATCAAAAATTCTTGATAATTCTTAATCTATAGAAATGTCATTCTGGTCGGAACTACTGAAGTTAAATTTCATGGATAAATAACAAAATGGCGGACTTTGGAAAAAAGTTTTTTTCTCCAAAGTCTTTTTTTTCCAAATGTCTATAGATTAAGCATTATCAAGAATTTTTTATTTCAGATAACATCAAGAGCCAAAATCACCGGGGCCACCCACGCGCTTTTATTTCGAGGTGCCAACTTCGATCAATAATAATAATAATAATAAACTATTAAATTTTTTCAAACAAATTGTTTTTTGTATCTTTAATATGTAAATAAAAACATCCTAAATATCCAAAACGATTCATTTTTATTTTCCTACAAAAAAACGCCCTCCAAAGTAGACATGAAAATCGGCTTAAGTTACCAGACTGCTACCTTAAAACGCCACTTCATTCATGGCGCTACAATTATTGTTCAATTTTTCACAGATTTTTAAAGTTTAACCATCGATTTTTGCTAATTTTTCCATATGTGCTTCCCTTCTCATTTTTTTCGGCGATTTTCAAAATGCTTTTACGGCCACAATAATTGAGATATCGGGATTAATCAAATGGCACTGTCTAAGTCCACGCACCGCATTTGAGAAACCTCCCCTATAAACTGAAATCGGTCAAACTGAAGCACAGTTATGGTCATTTGAAATTTCAAGATTTTTAGGTGTCTAAAAAGCGGGCAAAAAATGTTTGCAAGACCCTTTCCGATCGGAAATTTTCCGCTGATTACAAATCAAAAGACATTATTGTCGAAAACGCAAAATTACTGTGTGAAAAATTGAAAAAGTAAAATTTTTTTAAATGCACACGCGAGGGCGAAAAGTGCTCGAGCCGACCCCATTGCGACACGTTGATCGTGGTGAGGGTCCAATTATAACTACACCACAGCGGGGGGGAAGAGGAAACACTTGACACAATGGTGTACAGTAAATGAATTTCAAAAAAGAATAAAAAAAACGGAGAGAAAAGAAGAAAAAAAGAATAGTAACGGGCATAGTTCTCTGGCAGCGCGTCGACGAGAGAGTTTCACTATAATTATCCGTCCGAAATCTGTTGCCTCCGGCGGGATGGTACTTCCTGTGTGTCATGAGCAATGTCCGCGCACGTAGTGGACACAATGACCACTTGCCGCAATTTCAGAGACTGGCATCGACATTTATATACGCATATAACGGTTTGAAGTATTGTATTATATATGGAAATTCGGATAATCGGTAATTAAAAGAAAAATAGCTGAAATAGCCTTCTTTCCGCAATGCCAGACTAAAACAGCGCGTGTTCCGTTACCTAAAACGTTAAAATCCTAAATTCCATCATCTTCAAGCGCAAATCGTTAAAATCAACAATTTCCGCAATCGCAAAAGCATCCAAACGCTTAAAAATAATGGTACAAAGTAACCGACAACACAGTGGATGCGCGGTCGGTGCGCGGCTCGTGGCGATCACCCAAGTTACGTAGCTTTGGCCACGGTCACAACTTGGATGCTTGGCCGCTTAGACGTTCACTGGCTGGCGCACCGACCGTCGAACGGAAGGCAATATTATTGAGTTTCTGATGTAGCAAATACGACGGAAACTCAGTAAAAAAACAAAGCCGTCCGAGTGATAGGAGGTAAAATGAAAAGAAATGGAAATAGAAAGGGTCATACGTAAAAACCCGAAAAGGATATACGTTGGAACAAAGAAAAAAAAAAAGAAAAAAATAGTAGAAAGTATTTTCGTTTATTTTATTAATTCTAGAGTTTTTTTATCTCGAAGTTTCGAACGATAAAAATCATTCTTTTCCGAACGAGTCATTCGTTATTCCTAAAAAAAAAAAAAAAAACTTCATAATGAGGCTTCGTTGTAGAGAGTCTCGAAGATTGATCTCAACGATCACAGATTGATGATATCTATATAGACAAAATCACATCGTCTTCCGGTCTTCGACCTTCCGCTCGCGCGCCTCTCTACGTTGTACATAGTCATCTTTTTCGATGATATATAACAGCGGGTGGAAGAATGGCCGTTGTATATATACCGGTATGGGTATATATATATAAAGTGCGGTGTCTGTACAGAGAAAAATTAAAACTGGTAAGACAGAAGGGGGCGGATTGTGGAGCGACGAGGAGCCGTAAAGGTATATATGTACATGAGGGTATACGTCTGAAAATTGGAAGGGGAAAAAGATGGTCAGGGCGGCACCTGACCGGAAAGCGTCACAGTCGGCGAATTCAGCCCGTTCTCTCTGCTCTTCCCCACTATATGTATAAATAACTAGATATAGGTATATATATATAGTATTTCTCCCTTACGCCACCACCTCGTCGCGCCACTTCCTTCTTCGGACTAACTACTCGCGTCAGGGGTTGTTTCGAACCAAACTGACGCGACGTTCGCAAGAAATTATACAATTTGGAAAAAAAATTATTTAATTTTTTCAATTGTAAAACGCCTAGACAAAGAACAAACTAATCTTCGTAACATCTACAAACGAAAATGTCCGCCATCGTTGTCTGTCCATGGAGTTTCGGTCGCAAGTGTCCAAATCTTTGAATGTTCAAATAAAAAAATTATTCAGCCTGCGATAACCTGCCAGTTTTTCAAATAAATTGTTGTCTCAGAGGAATTTTTGAAAGAAAAAAACTTATCGTTTCACCGTTGCCTGTATAGATTTTTCAAGTAATTTTCTTACTCGGTAATGTATGGGGTAAAAAATTATTTGGACTTAACATATACGCATTAAGGGGGGAAATAAGGTTAGACGGTTGAAAAAATCGATTTTTTTTTATTTCATAAATTGTTAGTAAAACTATTGAAAAATATGTTCCCAAAATTTTAAATGAAAATTCCGACACGTTCTATTGTTATAAGCCATTAAGGACGGAAATAGGGTTAGGACAGCGTTTTCTCAATGATTTTCATGAATTTTTTTATAGTATAAAAAATGAATATAATTTATCGAAACTTTGAGAATATTTTATACATATATTTAAGTATATACTATAAAATTTTTATACATATATTTAAGTATATACTATACAATATTAGCGACCCCATATTGCTTGTTTTTCTTAGTACTATTTTTTCAAACGCGTTTTTCTGAAAACGACTTTTTTTTAACTTGCGTACACGCTAGTTTGAAAAGTTTTCAACCAATCGTTTTGAAAATTGGCAGTTACTTTCTTCATAGTATTGCACTCTATATGAACCTCAAATCGGAATATTATCATTATTTAAAATATTTTTTTTTTTTTGCAAATAAAGTTGTAAAAAATGGCAAAAAATCATGCTTTTTTGTTTTGACACCTGTAAAAAATTCAATTTTCTATTTTTTTGATAGAATTTAGGTTCATATAGAAGAGAGACATGTAATGAAAGTAAATTCCAAGCTCGTTTGATTTCAGATGAAAATTGCGGCTTCCAAAATGTACGCAAAATGCTGAGTCTGATTGGGTCGCTAATATCTTCGGTGTTTTTCAATGAAATTCTTCACAAATTTTATAGTATATACTTAAATATATTTATAAAATATTCTCAAAGTTTCAATAAATTATATTCATTTTTTATACTATAAAAAAATTCGTGAAAATCATTGAGAAACCTCTGTTCTAACCCTATTTCCACCCTTAGTGTACTAAAATTGCTATAATGTTGATTCCCGATAGAGCTGAGCTCCATTCTGTGCTCGTTCTTTTCGTAACGGTTCAACCTTCAAAATAGCGATTGACTCATTGAGCTACGATTTTTTTCGATTTTTTTTCAGATTTTCAAACACCGAACATCGATTTTCGTAAATTTTTCCATACATTGTCCCGTCTCATTTTTTTTCGCCGCTTTTCAATGTACCGTCACAGTCAAAATAATTGTCACATCGGGTTAATTCAAGTTACTTTCTTCATAGTATTGCGCTCTTCTATATGAACCTAAAATCGGAATATTATCATTATTTAAAATAATTTTTTTTTTGCAAATAAAGTTGTAAAAAATGGCAAAAAATCATGCTTTTTTGTTTTGACACCTGTAAAAAATTCAATTTTCTATTTTTTTTATAGCATTTAGGTTCATATAGAAGAGAGACATATAATAAAAGTAAATTCCAAGCTCGTTTGATTTCAGATGAAAATTGCGGCTTCCAGAATGTACGCAAATGCTGAGTCTGATTGTGACCTGCAATATGGGGTCGCTAATATTTTATAGTATATACTTAAATATATGTATAGAAATTTTATAGTATATACTTAAATATATGTATAGAAATTTTATAGTATATACTTAAATATATGTATAAAATATTCTCAAAGTTTCAATAAATTATATTCATTTTTTATACTATAAAAAAATTCGTGAAAATCATTGAGTAAACGCTGTCCTAACCCTATTTCCCCCCTTAACTGTCCTACAGGATATACGGGCCCATAAATGGGACAGTCCATCGGTATATAAATACATACATACATATGTTGACCGGGGCTTAAAGAAAAAAAACGAGGGAAGCATATACCACGAATACATACCACGACACTATACATGGCACACATAATAGCAGGATGTTACAACGCTCTCGTGTCCGGTACATAAGTATCTGGTTTCATAAATGAAAGTGTCTTCATTCATAGATACATATTTCCATACAATTGCACATAGCGTATTGGTTCGTATATCTCTTGCCGTACGACGATAACGTTTATTATGTGCAACTTTTCGTCGGTGCATTACATATGTACATAGCACCATTATATACAAATTTTTTGGACTCCATAATGTTCTGTCCACAGTCGATTTAATCATAATAGTTGTTTATACACGCGGCGAGTCATTCGTATGTTTGATAAATAAAAATCATACGCCAAATCTCTCCGGAATTTGATCTATGATTTTTTTTAAATCATTGACTTTCGAAATTTTTTTTTCGTTTACCGGTTGTTGGTAACAATTATTTTATTTTTGTAGCCTCCATTGAAGAGTCAGGCGTTAATCGAATTTGGAAAATTAATTCGAGAAATATTAGATTCGGCAGTCAATTATCTCGAGCAAAATTTCCTCGAATATTTTTAAATCTTCCACAGGATTTTTCCGAATTTTTTAACCGAGAAATTCTACTAACCAAAGATTCCGCCGTCGTATATAAAAATTATTTCACCACCAGACCCAGAGTAAATTGGCGTTCGCGTCCGTTTCCTCGAGTCCTGTTTTTTCGATCGGAAACAAATCTTTGAAAAAATACCGAATGTCTCTTTTCGGTGGTATAAAGTATTTAAAAAAAATGTTGAACAAAATCCGAGAGGGTAACGACGATATAAAAGTCAAATTGACATTGAATGTCTCATGTAATACCTGTACCGTGATATCGAACCAAATGGATTGGGGACGGTGAAAGAGAACAAAATGTTTATTCTCCTTCGAGTTAGGGGCACGAGAATGATTAATTCGTAATTTGTGCAACAGGATTTCCTCTCGCGATGTTAAACACTCGCGAGACCTCGGGATATACTCCACGAGCACTGTAGGGGTGCTAGATACCCCCTATGCTTTATTAACATCGTATTTACATAAGGCCTTCTGTCACAAAGAGAAAAAGAACAGAGTCTTTGTAAAAAAAAAAGATAAAACAAAAAAACAATTCGTACAACCCTTTATTCACGTACGAGTACGTAGAAAATCGTATCCTATATATTCCCTATTAGCATCGAGAGAGAAGCCAATGTGTGAGGGAACACGAGAGGCACACACAGGAAATCTCGGACGCACCCACCGAAACACCCCGCCTTCGTCGGACTCGATTTAATGTCCCGTTTCCTCTATGGCCACGATAAGGGGCTACAATTTTTTTATAGGGCTTTTGAGCCAGTCACGACTTTATAGCTCGTACCTCGCAGCTATACACATATACCTATGTATATACCGCTATCCTGAAAAGAGTTTCGTACGTCTATTACAAAATGCACGATTCCAAAATGAAGCTCTCGTAGCCCCATCCGGTTGGACAATCGAGATTGATATGGTAATTGCTCTTTTGCCTTTAAAAAAAAAAGTCTTTTCATTCTTAAATTTCACAATGTACACGACGAAAAAAAAACGATTTATTTCATTCAAATAACGTTTATTTGAATCGCTGTAAATTTCATTGATTTGAAACAATTAAATTAATTCAATTCAAATTTCGTTTGATCGTAATAATTTTCGTATGACTCAAAAATAAATTTCATTCAAATCAAATATGATCCATTCTTTTCCTCATCATGCATCTTGCGTTATCTTCATCGTAAAAAAAACACACCTAGAACGAGGTAGAGAAAAGAAATGTTTAATTTTATAATTAAAAAATTAAAAAAGAATACTTTTACGTTGACCAAGAGCTGGTTGGTAAATTTTTGCCGAAAAATACGAACCAACCGAAGAGTGTTTGCATATTCATTCCTTTTCTCCCTCCCCCGAAGCTCCCTTGAGTTGTACAGTACACTACACAGCCTCTACATATGTATGAATCGCCTCGCTTCTGGACACGGCTAGTGCACATCTCGGCGAACCAAAGGGCTCCACTATACGGCCCAACTATGTCTTCCCTTTTTATTTAAATATATATTTTTTTTTTTCATAACTCCCAGAAATTCATTCGTGAAACGAATAAAGAATAACAGCGAACGAGATAACGAACGAATCGTACGAGTTGCAACGTGAAATTATAATTATTTTAGTGAGACGAATTATTTTTTGGTAAATACCCGATAAACGGTACATTTTTTATATGAAACTTCTTTACGCGCGTCGCGTCTGGTTCAGAGAGGCGATTCTGAACCAGATGCAATATCATAGCGTCTGGCGCTAGCGAACGACAGCCAATTGCAAGGAAGACTCTAGCGAAAAGGCGCGAATTTCATAGGCTATAGCCCGCCAACGAGACCGATAAGTGTAGGTAGATCACAGATGTCCATACTATACATAATATAGAATAGACATCTGGGGGGTAGAAAAGTTCATTTTCCATTGATACCTGAGGGGCGATTCTGTACCAGGCGCAATATCATAGCGTTTGATGCAAAACCGAAATGGCCTATGAGAGTCCCGCCTTTCCGCTGGAATCTTCCTTTTGGAATTGGCTGTCGAGTTGCGTCGGTTCGTTGCGTCAAGTACAGAATCGCACCCCTGGATGTGCTATCCATAAGTCTCAAGGGGGAACTTACAGCGAAATTGTTTATGAATATAAGAAAACTCATTCTATACAATTATTATATGTAGCCCTATCGCGAGTAACAAGTATCGAAGGCTTATATATATATACACGTAATATTGATCTAAAATTCTAGCACGGTAGACGAATTGATCCATCAGTTGTAACGTTGCAAGAAGAATTTAAAAGATTATCGCTTAATAGACCCGAGACACTCCAAGGATTAGTATCAAATTTCATAACATCAAGAAAGGGATTGTCGTTATTCACGTTGAGTTGTCAAAGTCTCAGAAAGCATGTCCCAGATCTACAAGATTCGATCGTTAACAATAGTAATTTCTTGTTATTGAATGAAACATGGCTCGGTAATAAAGAAAACATCCCCAACGTTCATTGTATTGTTCACTTCAAACGCAATGATGTTAGAGCTGGTGGTGCAGCTATTTATCAGAATAGAGATTCATTGGATGTTATTACATCTCGCATAATCGTTAGGTTGAGAAATGTAAGGGGACTTGGTTTTGGTCAAAACGATATTGGCGATTTATGTGCGGCACAAATTGTTATGAACGATGGAAGGGAATTGGTCATGGTCGTTGTATATATTTCCCCAAACCAAAAAATTCACAATATCATACGATTTTTACACGAAAAACTACTCAAATATACTCCAGCTGGTTCAATGCTATTAGGAGCAAATTTACATAAACTTCCATTAATTTTAGTAGGGGATTTCAATGTTAATTTTGCCAAAGCTGAATCATTGCCACTCATACAATTTCTCCAAAATGAATTTCAGTTGATCGTGAACAACCAACATGTTTCATACTTCAGCTATCATCGACCGATTGTTAATTTCATCGAACCAAACGCAAGCAACGACTGCTACTATAACCGAAGTAACAGATGAAGCAAGGCAATAAATATTATAGAAGAAAATCAAAAGCTCCTTTTCTTGTTGTTTTTTTTTTTAATTCTCCACGCCACATATCCCACACGGTATTCTCCAAGATGTTGGACGTTTCACATCTACCAGGCGTCCCAGGACGGCTCACTTTTTTTTTTCTTTTTACAAAAATATCGACATTTCTATCGATATCTCGAAAAACAAAACAAAAACGTGGTCTTTTTCTTTCTTTTTTTTTCTCCTTATGAACAAAGTTCTTTGACCGTCGGGTCCTTGCTCGCGTGACTTTACTCGGTAAACATTGCTCCGAAATAATAAACTGAATTTAAAACGTATAGGAGGTGAAAGAATATATATATATTTATATAAAAGACAAGAAAAATATATAATCTAGGTCCAAGAATCGCGAAAGGTACGAACATACCTGTACATATATATAAAATATACTATATTGTATGTATATACTGTGCGGAAAAGCAACGCACTTGCGCATTAAAGAGCAATTAGCCGCGGCTCGCGAGCACGCTGATGCCCGGAAGCGATAGAACACGCCGCGCGCGTGCCATCCTTATATACCTGACTTACTTTACCTTTACTTACCTTACTGTTGCCTTACTTATAAACCATCGCTGTACAATACTACCACATACAACATCTTACTACTGCTTTAATTTTTTCATAAACATACGTATACGTGAACTAAATTATTTAAACAGAGACACCTTTCATTCACCGGAAATTATTTTTTTGTCTCGGAAAAAAAAAGGAAACGCCTTTTCAGCATTTTTTAATGGCATTTTAAATCTTTTTCGAGGAAATGTTCACTGAATTAATAATCAGGGGGTAAAAATACTTGGGTATAGCGTTCTAAAAGAAATTTTTAAATCCATAATTTGTTACATTCTGGCCAAAAATTAGTTAAGGGGGGAAATAGGGTTAGACGGCTCAAAAAATCGATTTTTTTAAATTTCATAAATTGTTAGTAAAACTATTGAAAAATATGTTCCCAAAATTTTTTATGAAAATTCCGACTCTTTCTGTTGTTATAAGCCATTAAAGTGAGTAGCTCTCCTTCAGGCCCCGAGCGCGCCACGTGCATAACCGAGCGGTCACTCGGGTACGGTATTTTTTCAAACGCGTTTTTCTGAAAACGACTTTTTTTTAACTTGCGTACACGCTAGTTTGAAAAATGTTCAACCAATCGTTTTGAAAATTGGCAGTTACTTTTTTCATAGTATTGCGCTCTATATGAACCTAAAATCGGAATATTATCATTATTTAAAATCATTTTTTTTTTGCAAATAAAGTTGTAAAAAATGGCAAAAAATCATGCTTTTTTGTTTTGACACCTGTAAAAAATTCAATTTTCTATTTTTTTGATAGAATTTAGGTTCATATAGAAGAGAGACATATAATGAAAGTAAATTCCAAGCTCGTTTGATTTCAGATGAAAATTGCGGCTTCCAGAATGTACGCAAAATGCTGAGTCTGATTGTGACCTGCAATATGGGGTCGCTAATATCTTCGGTGTTTTTCAAGGAAATTCTTCAAAAATTTTATAGTATATACTTAAATATATGTATAAAATATTCTCAAAGTTTCAATAAATTATATTCATTTTTTATACTATAAAAAAATTCGTGAAAATCATTGAGAAAACGCTGTTCTAACCCTATTTCCACCCTTAATGCACTAAAATTGCTATAATGTTGATTCCCGATAGAGCTGGAACTCCATTCTGTGCTCGTTCTTTTCGTAACCGTTCAACCTTCAAAATAGCGCTTGACTCGTTGAGCTACGATTTTATTTTTTTTTCCCGATTTTCAAACACCGAACATCGATTTTCGTAAATTTGTCCCTACATTGTCCCATCTCTTTTTTTTCGCCGATTTTCAATGTACCCTCACAATCAAAATAATTGTCATATCCGGATGAATCCAGCGGCATTCTCTAAGTCTACTCGCGAGCTTTCCAAAACACTGCCTATAATCCTCAATCGATCAATCTGGAGCAAAGTTATCACTACCTGAAATTTCGATATTTTGCGGTTTTAGAAAATGTGACTAAAAAATTGAAGAATTTTTTTTTTCGTCTTTCATCACGTTCCGAACCTGTATTTGATCGAAAATTTTCCGTTGATTACGAATGACATTGAGTTTCCGTTGAAAAATCAAAATACCGATGGGAAAAACGCCAAAAACGAAAATACGACACACATCTTCAATCTCTTTGCCACTTTCGTTTATACAGAAAGAAGTAAAACATATTCACATTTTTTTTTTTTTCTTCAGACCATTACCCACTTCTGCTGTAACCATCGTTCACCCCTCTCCTCTCTTTTTCTCTACCCTATTCTGGCTGTATACCGCATGTCCAGTACCGAGTTGTTACCTCTCTGGCTTATTCTTAACTTACACTCGCTCAATTACCGTGTCGGATAATCATTATCGCAGAAAATCCATCGCCGGGGCTCATTGCCCCAATGCTTAATTAACTGCCTCGCCAGACGGTAATTGGTATGTAGGACCGCCGCCACCGCGTACACATATCCACTCGTGTACATAGATATATAGTACATATCGTCAATTGGGTGTGCGCAATGCAATAAAAAAAAAAAAGTAATAATGCAATACATCGATGTATATGCACGGTAGCAACGTGTTTTATAAAAGTGGCAACACAATTCGTTTAATCATACATACCTGTAGTATGTACATAATTTGTAATATTAACCACAAGCATTCATAGATATTTCCGCAATACGAACATTAAAGTATCGAATGAATTTTTGTCCTATTTATAAAGTCGTCGTAAGGTTAAAGAAATTTTTGCGGGTAATTTGTAGAAATGATTCTAAAAAAATTAACGGTTCCAATAGTGACTTCAAAGAAGCTGGTAGATCGTCTGAAAAATCGATATCACACAGCCCTTTGTCTCAATCCGCCAATATCGCTCTGCGTTATAGGCGAAAGGGTTGAAAAATGAAAAAGAAATTTCAGCAGAATTTCTTCGAGCAGGTCCAAGAGATCTTGCATACCACGAAGAGCCTCTTGGCATACGTATTTTCTCCACCTACCGATACATATTGTTAGAGAAAGAGATACAGTGGACGGAGAGACAGAGAGAGAGAGAGAGAGAGACATCATGCGAAGATCACGGATCATCGTGCGGAAGAGATAAAAGAAGACTGGTCGTTGTGCTTGACCATAAAAGCTAAAATAGGTAGTAGTAGAGTAGAGCGCGGCTCCACTTTGCCCTGATCGATTTGTGGTGATTTTATAACTCTTCGACCTGCTCTTCGAGCTGCCGTTCGATCTCCTTCTCGTATACGTCGAGATATATAGGAGGTATCCCAGTAAATATCGTTCAAACGAGCCGCTTCGATATATCTCGTGTAATATAAACTAGAGAAACGAAAAGTTTTACATATAATATAACCACCACTCCCTCCAAAGTGTCCGTCTTCGTGCCCGCACATTCGCGAAACTCAGGTAGCTCTAATTTTTTTTCTTCATCCTCTTCTTTATCCACCATTCGCAAATTCTTTAGCGAGAAAATGCTCTTTGTTGCCCGAACAGTTTTGAGTACACTTTCCAAGTACCCGCACCGACAAGGGAACCCCTTTAGGAACAGTCGTTCTCGAGAATCGACGTGATATATCGCAGATCTTAACTTGAACAGTATCAGATGAAGTACCTCAGGTTCAGGATGGTAGAGGACTGAGAAAAAAAAAGGAAAAATTGCTCAATTGCCTATGAGAAATATTAAATTTTATTTCTAGGACCCTATAACCATCTCAAAATTAACTATTATACATCCACGACATTAACAAGGCACGTGGACCAAAGACACTGTAATGTTTCGAACGCGTTACGAAGCGATTATTCTATTGACGATTTAATAACGATTTACTGGCTTTAATATCATATTCAACATCGAAGGTTCTTCACGATTCTTCTCAAATAGCCAGTATATCGTTGACGTACACGACACCCTTCGATCGCGTGTTACAAATTATTTCACGATTACTTAATTTCACAATTATACTGGACAAGTTGTGAATTCAATTGACGATTTGTCTCGAACGATTACACTTTCGTCACGAAACTTACGTTCATAGTTTCGCACAGAGTTACAAAGAAAAATGAAACGACGAACATTACTAAAATTACGATTTAAAAAAATATCATATTGAAAATACCCTACTCCATTCTATAAAGACTAAGAATGTGTTAGTTTTTTTTTCCTTCTTAATTCCCATATCTGATTAGCAAATGCTGCCTTATTGCTGCTTTCGAGATTGAGGTAATCGTGCATCCGGAAGCGAAAAAAAATCACATTTTACCGATCTGTTGGACTTTGTTTTTTTTTTTATGAGTACAGCGATCAAATGAGACACTTGGAATCGACATTTTGCTCGTTATCCGTTGGCACAGCCTCGGCCGTTAATGCTAAAACTTCCTCGCAAACGCGCTTGTACACCCAAGCGTCACCCTTCAATCTTTTACGACGAATACCAACCATTGGCTTTACTCCCGATATACCCTCGAGCAGGCAAACTTCGAGCTCGAACGAGCAAGCTTTTCTCGCGGTAAAGGGCCTCGCGCCGTTCTTAATATTTTCCGTATCGAGAGATTCCGTTTCCCCCTGAAGGATAAATCTGTAATTTTTCAAGTTCACAAATTTTACATTATTCTTCTTATAAATTTTGACTCTTCATTGTTCCTTGTTTTTGTTCTTCGTTATGCGAGAAAATATTACCCCTTCCTACGGCACACTATTCCCTTGCGATGAAGCGCGCGTCGAAGTTGCAAAAGAACGTATTCCGGACAGTCACTGGACGTTGACGAGACGTTGCAGAGTCCCTGAACAATTAAATTAATAAACGGGTATTTTCTATGTTGCGAAAAACGAATAGAAGGCGGGAGGGAAAGAAAAAAATTAATTGACAGATAGTGGACGTTACTGAGACACGATATAAGAACGCACCTTGCCCGATAGCATGTTTGGCTGATCGATATTCTTTGCTTCGTTCTTTGCACGACGTTTTGGTGTTAGAACGCATCTCACACGATTCAATCCACGCTCGAGACCCATTATTACTTTTCTAGCGCTACCCGGTGTCGAAGATTGCGATCCTCTGGGTTAAAGAATTTTTTTAATTAATTTTTTAACTATTCATTACAATTTCTCATCGGGATTAACAAGCAGCATTAATAAAACATTATTAATACGAAATTCTTACTTTGCAGTCGTGTCTTCGGTTGCCGTCGGAGTTCTTGGCTGTCTGTTCTTTTCCGTTGCTTTCTTCGCTGGTACTGTAACAGATACATTCTCGTATTTGCGAAATAACGACACAAGTGCCGAAGGACCATTATTTCAAAAACTTTAGTTAATTCTGGAAGAAGTTAATTTGTTTATTTATTTACATCGAATTTGAAATAAGTCAGCCTAAAGACTCTCAGACAACGAATTTCGTTTGAAATCGAACTATTATTATTTTTTTCCGTGAGGCACGTTGACTCCGTTCTTAATTTCTTTCCATTCTTAATTTGTTTATCCAATTCCGGAGTTCGAGGATTGAGCAATCGATCAGGGTAACAGACTCGAGAGGGTTAAAAAAAAATTAGTATGTTTCGAAATTACAGTTGTTCAAAAGTTTCTAATCTTATCACCGCGATAATTACCCAGCTACTCACTGTGGTGAGGTAGGAGAGGAAAGCCACTCTCTGTTATTCTTACGTTGAAGAAGTTTCTAACCAGCTGGTTTGGCTACTTTGTGTAATTAGTGCGGCAAGAACGGAACGCAACAGCGTAACTTTAATTACTTGCGAATGATCGAGTAAAACTTACCCGGTGAAGATACATCGTCCGGATCTCTGCTGCGCAATCTCTTTCGCCCCGGTACGTTTGGTTCCGTGAAATTGTCTCCCCGCGTTGTCTCTAATGAAAGACCCAAAAAAAAAATGACCTTCCCTCATTATTCTTCTTCTTTTTTTTTTAAAAAGGAAGTTTGTTTATCTTTCACAAGATAGAAATATTTTTATCTGAATTTTAACTAAAATCGTCTCTAACTTTTCGAAAATACATAACTTAACGAAAACAACGCTTCCACTATGTAGGAAGTAATTATTGAAAAAAAATAGCCTACAATTATTTCTTTCGATAATACCGAGAGACTCGCAAATGTAGAACGACTATTTACCGCTTTCTGGTGTTGTTGGCAATACATTGTACGTTCTCTCATTGATCGGTGATCTCGTTGGCACTTTGCTTCTCGGCGATTGATCGAGTTCCGTAATAAAGTTATTAATGCCTCTCTCATACTTAAAAAATAATTCGGTATTAACCTATTATGGTATTTGTCATAAAAAAAAATGATTAATAAGGCGAAACCCACTACAATCTGTTTGATGTGTGACTTTGACGATGACGATATTCTCAGTGATAAGCCTTTAATTTTTCTGTCCAGCAGCAACAAGTACGTGGCGGTCCTGTAATCGGTTCGAGAACTTTTCGTCAATGTTTTCCATATATCCTCGTTTTTCTCGGCGCATATTCCGGCCATAGTGCTCAATACCTCGTCGTCCCTTTCGAACTACGATCAAGCATATAACGAATCGCAACATTTGTATTATTTATTCTTTATACATTAAAGTTAATAATAAATCATAGAATTGTGTCAAAACAATTGTTGACATATATTTACATTTATCTTTTTTACAAAGGCAACAGGATTTAAAAATCCGGATGTAATCCACGGATGTGTGCACAGTTCTCCAATTGTAATTCTCTTCTTTGGGTCAGTTTGTAACATTGCACGAATTATTCTTTTACTGCTGCACGAGAGCCACCTAGGCTCGTCGTATTTTCCACTCTATAAATAATTATATAATAACTTGGAGAAGGGTGAAAAGTAAAATTAAGACGACTTGAAATCTCGTGACGAATAGACTCACAAGGATTTTTTTGTACAAGTTCTCTATGTTATTGTCGTCGAAAGGGAGAAAACCACAGAGAAGAGCATACAGGAGAACTCCCATACTCCAAATGTCTACTTCGGATCCTAATTTAAAGAAACAATATCAAATTATTTGTCTAATTGTTTTCTTTTTTTAGTCCACACGAAATTACAACTTAATTTATAGATTTGACAAATCCATTACCCAGATATTTCTTGCCCAATATCAATTCTGGGGCGGCGTAGGTCGGCGAGCCACAGGAAGTATAAAGATGCGCTTGCATGCCTCCTTTAGGCTTTGCGCAAAGACCAAAATCTATGAGTTTAAGATTTTGTTCTCTGTCCAGCAACACATTTTCCTGAATAACAAAAGTTATGCAGTTAGAAAAAAAATTAATCTCTTAGCCACTAATTGTAAACTTTGACTCACTGGTTTGAGATCTCTGTGGGCGTATCCTAAGCTGTGAAGATAAGCAACCGCGGATACTATTTGTCGAAAGAATTTACGAGATTCAGTTTCGGTAACTCTATTCTTTTCAACTGTAAACAAAAAAATAGAACTAATTCAATATACTCAAGTCACAGTGGGAAGTACTTTATTTAATAAAATGCCAACCGATATGATCGAAAAGTTCACCGCCTGAACAGTGCTCAATTATCATGAAATAATGACTAGCAGTCTCGATAACTTGATACAATTTGCATACGTGCTGATGTGACAGAGTCTTCAAAGCTTCGACCTCGAGTTTCACTCGTGGCAAATCATCCTGAAATGTAAAAAATAATACTTTCCAAACGTCGAATGGTTCTGGTATAAATTGTAGAGACGATGGAAACATGAGATCATCCAGAATTACCAATAATTCCACATAAATAAAAAAAAAACAACCAAAATTGGCGAAAAAATTATTTCCAACAAAAAAACATTTTTTTAATTGAAATAATAATATTTATAAACTCACTCCCAATGCTGCTTTCTCCATAATCTTAACCGCAACTTTTTCACCGCTTGCTACATGTGTGCCGAGTTTGACTTTCGCAAAACCACCACATCCGATCGTTTTTTCGAGCTCGTAGAGTCCCTTAAGAGCCATATAACGCACCATCTCGATAAACCCTAATTCATTAATTAAATACAAATTATAAAATGAACCAATTATCATGAAAACGACGCTTGCATTATTTCAAACCGACCGATTTTGTAACGTAAACAATTAGTGACAGCCAACCGGTCAACATCTGACAATTTCACGTTGCAAGGCTGCAAAACGTGTATTACGTTTTTCCCGTGCCGTTCAGTTTGCAGCATCGTCGATCATTCGCGACTACCTTCATTCCTGATTGAATATTGTGTGGCATCAGCAGCAATCAGCAGGCATCAGTTGGCATACGTAAAACTGCGTAAAACACACTTTAACGTTCGATTTTGAAAATAAAGTGTTTGAAGTTTAAAAAATGCCAGCTTTGGATAAGAGAAAGGGCGATGATATTCTCGCCCTTGTGCCAGCGTCAAAAAGGACTAAGAATGAGGTGGTTTTCAGCAGCAGAGAAAAAGCGGTTATCCAGAGTGTAAGCTAACCTATACAGATTGTTTTTTTTTGTCGTATTTTTTTTATCGTAAGAGTGACGATATATTGACATAATTGTTATTAATAATGGTAAGTACCGTAATACGGTTTAGATGAAAAAATCGTTGATAATTGTGGATTTCAAGGGTCCTCCGAGAACATCTTCTATGCTGGCTCCGATAATGCTACTGGAGGGCCATCAAGGCGATATTTTTTCACTTGAATTTCATCCGGAGGGTCAGTATCTTGCCTCAACGGGATTCGACAGACAAATTTGTGAGTACTATGATCTTGGTTTGCTACCTTTAACAATGAATATAATTATTTGTTACGACCCAGTTGTTACTTATCAGTAATGTTTAGCTTACATTGCTTCTCACTTGTACGAATAATATAACATTTTTTTCTCTAGTCATTTGGAACGTTTATGGAGAATGTGAAAATATTTCTGCAATGTCGGGACACAGTGGTTCCGTCATGGAGATGCACTTTAGTCCAGATGGAAGTAACTTATACACGGCTAGTACGGACACGACATTGGGCCTATGGGATCTTGTAGCTGGAACTAGAATTAAAAAACTCAAGGGTCATACGTCTTTTGTTAATTCTGTATCGGGAGCTAGAAGAGGACCCACTCTACTTTGTTCGGGCGGAGATGACAGTACAATCAGAGTTTGGGATCCACGAAAAAGAGGACAATGTTACACATTAAATAATACTTATCAGGCAAGGAATTCTCATACATGGAACAAAATAACAAAAGATCTACCAATAAGTAATGATAAAACGATTGATCAATTATTCCTTGATTGTTCATTAAATTTCATTTATTCATGAATTAATTAGAATTAATTATTCCTCAGGTCACATCAGCAACTTTTAATGACACAGCGGAACAAGTAATCAGCGGTGGAGTCGACAATGACGTCAAAGTTTGGGATCTCAGGAAGAACGCTGTTTTATACAAACTAAAGGGACATTCCGACACGGTTACGGGACTGAGTCTAAGTCCCGATGGTTCTTACATTCTCTCAAACGCTATGGACAATACTCTCAGGATATGGGACGTACGGCCTTTTGCGCCCTACGAAAGATGCGTCAAAATACTCTCAGGACATCAACATAATTTCGAAAAGGTTTGCAATTAATTGAAATTTTTTTTTTGTTAGACCTTTGATACGGTAAAACTAATTTTTCTAATTTCATGCGACTTTTAGAATCTCTTGAGATGCGCTTGGGCTCCGGACGGTAGTAAAGTTTCGTCAGGGTCGTCTGATCGTTTTCACTATATATGGGACACAACCACACGAAGAATTCTCTATAAGTTACCGGGGCACAATGGTTCTGTTAACGACGTTGATTTTCATCCAAAGGAGCCCATAGGTAAGAGTCAAGTCAAAACACAAGACCTACCTTTATAAAACTCACGAGCATTTTTCAATTTGATTAATTTCATTTTTTTAAATATTATAGTGTGCTCGGGGTCGAGCGATAAACAAATCTACCTAGGTGAAATCGAAACATCAAGTTAAACATATACGAAATGTCTTTACGTATATCAAATCCTCGTAATAGATTGTAAATGTAATATCAATGACGATCGGATAAAAGGAGTTTGAGATTTTATTAAATGAACAGGATACGAAAATGTACCAAATGAAATTTGCATACTTCTTCCTTGGAACAACGAAGTTAGCTAATTACATCTGAAAGAAAAAACGAATTCAATCTCATCGCAACGATAACTATAAAACAATAATTGAACCTTAAAATTAATTTTACCAACTATCAGTAAAACAGAACCGTAAGTCCTCAAGTTCCCTGTAACGCTACAGGCGCTAGATGGCGCTACTTTTCCATTCATATACGGGCCTATTTATCACATTGAGTTTTCTTTCTCAACACATTACTTTTGTACAATCGTTGTTAGGTGCAATATTTTTTATTTCTGCACGTTCACGGAAATTTATTTTACTCCAATTCTGCCAATTACTCATTAACTCGTCAAATCATCGAATACATCGAACTTCCCTCGTAAGTATACGTATAGTTACGAATCTACGAAACTGCGCGACATTGTTACTTTTGGTTTTGACAATAAAAACACAAAGGTGATCAATTCGTTGTAACTGTCAAGTTCATTTTTTTAATACCTTAAAAAATCAATTTTCTCGTTATACATTCGAAAATTCTTCCCTCAAAACGACCCTACTAATTTCATAACTTAAATGATCACGAGAGACCTTGAAAACTTCCAAATCTCGCTTTATTACTGTATTGCACAATCTTATGTCACAATGAAATAATATATATATATATCCCAATTTACAGGTAGGCATACATTGACAATATTTTTTTTAAATGGCTTCACCCTGGGCAAAAATACAAACGAATAACGAAGATGTGAGCTTTGAGGAAATTGAGGCTGAAGAGATGGTAAAAAGTCAACAAGAGAGGTAAGCTTTTGATTTATTTGCCTGTTATGTCATCGCCTATGATTTCATAAGTTCAATGTTTATGAAAAATGGTTGGATACAGGGAATTTCACAAATATGCAATGCCACAGCTTGAGCAAGAAATCCCAGTGGACTGCGAAGAATATCTTCTGGATGGCACTGACAGTGATGCAGTGATTGCGCAATTGCTCCAAAATCAATACAACAGGGAGCATGATTTAATGCTGAAGAGGACCGAAGAGAAGTTTAACGGTGCTTCAAAAGGTAATTTAATATTTGCTGTTCTTATAATAATAAAAAGTTTTCCTTCGTTGTTTTGTGAACGATTTTGTTGTATCAAAGTGTGTAAAAATGGCGTTTAGCCCTACAATTGTAAAAATATTTTTTCACTTGGCATTTTTATTAAGCCATTTAATTGTCTGATTAAATATAAAATACTTGCAGTCAATATATCATACTCGAATTATCGAGCCGGACCAACAATAGAACCCGAAGAAAAAGACATGAACAATGATGAGGAAAAAGATTTGGACAGATTTGTCGTAAGTATAACAATGACTTTTAAAGTCACTCAAACTTTATACAAAATAATATATATTTAGTTGCATAATGATCATTTCATTTATCAATTACAGAGCATCGAGAAGGAGTACGCAGACATAAAACGTTGTGGTTACAAAAAAATTGGGGAGAGTTCGGAAATCGTCACGAAACACGACATGCTCATGTCATCGAGAATAAACGCTTGTAGACTTTTGGAATTTCCACCTGGTATACAGACTGGCGATACTGGAGGTTTCGACGCTAAGCTCAACAACAAAGTGTTCAATACCCTGAGGGCCCACAGTCACGCTCACTGCGCTCGTGAAAAAGCCAAATCGCGACCTCATGCAAAAAAGCTCACAACTACGCTTAATTAATAAACAACCTCGTAAAAATTACGAAATCGAAAAATAATATATTAATATTGTAGTTGCAACTGTGACGGCCAACAACAAAAAAATTGTATTCGATGTAATGCTATTACAACCAAACAAAAATAACATCAGATTCCAACGAACGTTAAATAAAAACTATTGATCAACATCAGCGACGAGGTAAAAAACGAGCAAAAAAAAATGTCGCTTCTCTTTCTCCATAGAGCAGCAAACTCTTGAATCAGGAATGAGCATATTATTCGAATGAAAATCCATTTAAAATGACTCTATTACAAAATAATTACAAATAATTATTGTGAAATCGTGAAAACTTTGTTATTAAAACAAATTTTCATACCTATTTCGTTAAATAAAAAAAAGTATCTTAATCCGCTTTTGTCATTATAATAATGCCGATTTCTGCATTGAGGATGCAAGCAAGGTACAATATCACAGCGCACAATTATTTTTAACAAGAAATAAAAAGAGACTCATCGTAGTTCAATAGTCGGTGGTTTTACAGGAATCTTGCCGAGCATAAATTGATCAGAAAGATACAAGGATTTCTCGTCATCGGTCAATTTTCCCTCCATCGTGTAAGCCATCTCGTCAATAATTAAAGGCGTCGTGATAGTACCAAATTTCGCTTGTCCAAAAGGTCCTCCCGAGGACATTGTCGTTTGTGCGATACCAAACGGTGTGTTGATCTGTTGCTGCGAGCGTGGAGCAAATGGATTACTCGTTGTCGTCGTGCTGGTCGTTGAGGCAAACGGTGTGCTCGGTGTATTGCCGAATGTCGGAGTTCCGAAAGGCTGGGTGTTCGGTGGTGAAATTGTTCCAAAAGCTGCGCCAGCGTTTGCCGAAGCAAAGGGTGATCCGCTGGTGTTAACAGCCGTTCCAGCGAAATTCTCATTTGTCGATTGCATAGAACCTCCGAAAGTAGAGCTTCTCGGGAAAAGCAATCCTCCGGATGATCCAAAAGGACCAATTTGATTGCCAAAAGGGGCGGAACTGCTCGTCGTCGAGACGGAAGCACCAAAAGGCGTTGCAGCCGTTGCATTGAGAACACCGAAACTGTTCGTAGCCTGTGAATTTGCTCCAAAAGTCGTTGATTGCGTGCTCGCTATGCCGAAAACATTGTTAGCTGGTACAGCGTTATTTTCGAAATTCGGCTGGGCACCAAACATGACTTGATTATTTGCAAATGCTCCAGCCGTCCCGAAAACCGGTGCACCACCAAAAGCCGCTGCACTCTTCGGTTGTACGAATATGGATGTCGATCCTATAGTACTCGTTGGTGTTCCAGTCGATGAACCAAACATCGAATTTCCTGATTGTCCAGCGGCCGACCCTCCAAAGATATTTGTCGAATTTGTCGCGCCACCGAACAGCGTCGACTTGGGAGCTCCGAACGGACTGTTTGTCGCTGTTGTTGCTGTACCGAATACCGACGTCGTTGATTGAACCGTTTGCGACATTGCGAAAGGACCATTTGCCTGACTCGTTGTTCCGAAGGTCGTTGGTTGAGCAAATCCCGTCTGACCCGTTGCACCACCACCGAAAACCGAATTACTCTGTGAACTTGTCGTTGCGAATGTCTGCATGTTATTTTGATTAGCACCAAAAACGGCGGCGCTTGTTTTACTTGCTGCTCCGCCAAATACGGGATTAGCGTTAGTCTGACCACCGAATACGGCAGTGCCGCCGAACGATGGCTTTGCACCGAATACCGATGTATTATTCGTTGGGGTTCTACCGAAAATTGAGGAAGATGGACTAGACGCGTTGAAACCACCGCCGAATGGATTGCCAGTGGAGCCAAAAGACTGTGCTGCAAAAACTGTGGAACCGGAAGTTACGTTTATCGCTTGAGCCATTTGTGGCGTTGATAGAGCAAAATTTGTTTTTCCACCGAACGTACTGTCTCTGTTGGTTTTCTGTAGCTTTTCCTAAAAATAATTATTGTAGCATGAAAACAAATATTCATTATTGCATTTGGACTTTTTCTGAATTCGATTTTCGATCACAAAAAAGGTTTAACGCAACTTTGCTTAGGAGTAAGAAAATTTTTGTTTCTATTACGTACCAACATAGCTGCGGTTTCGTGAGTAGGATTTTTCAAAGCTTCACGTTTTGCTGTCATAGCTTGACACAATTGTTGAAACTGTAGTTTCTGAAATGACAGGAAATATTACTAATCGATACGAGTAGATGAAATATTTAAAACATCTTACCGTTTGATCCACGGTTCCATTCTTCTGTGCCTGATACATTTCCCATCGAACTTCCTCCGGCGATACATCGTCTATCCCTGGAATACAGGGTTGCTCTTTCAATGGACCAAAACACGATAGGAGCCATTGTCCACCTCTTTCCGCAGCTAAAACTTCCTCCGCTACTGCTAGACTAATGAATGAAATGAAAATTGATAAAAGCATGAAGAATACTACAAAAATTTTATAAATTAAAAATTCGATAACATTAATAAAAAAAAGTACTCACACAATATTTTTTCCTTCCACGAATTGTTTATTACCGCTACCCTGCTGATTCGCGCCTAAAAATTCATATCAACATAAACTTGGTTCGAAATATAGGTTAGGAGTTTAAAAAATTTGACAAAATGTAAGAAACATAAAATTGTTTGAAATTGAAATTAATATTACTAGCATAAATACCAAAATTGTTGATATGTTGAAATCTGCAGTATTGCCCATAACGACATGTTCCTTGTTGAAAATATTTGCACACTACCATCTTGATAACACTGCGTACTTAACCACTTAACCGAATTCACGGTGCGATAAAAACGATATTTTTTTTTAAATCCTGAACACTTTTATTGAGGTGCAAAATCTCGAGATTGTTTTTGCACTCGTCTATATGTAAATACTCTTGTTTTTTTTCCACAGAATTCATGGATAGAGAAAATTTATGCTACGCAAAAAAAAACATTGAAATTGCCCAATGTTTGTGATCTGAGAAAAAAAGCTGTGACCACGTGAGATGCTCCCAGATGCTCCGCGGTATTTTACTCTAGTGTCAAAGGGACCAAAAGGGACTTAGCACGGAAGATGGCGGAGAGACCGCGGTTTTGAGTGAGTCACAATTTTTATTGAAAAAAAAAAGATTATTCATCTACAATATAAATCATGCTATTTGATATACATTTTTTTTCTATATAGATTTCAATTTTATCATCTAAATGATTTTTGCCTAAACTCATTCTAAAAATTGAGAACTTTGTATTGTTCTTTTTTTTTTTGCATTATATCCGTTTTTTTATTGAAAAATTTCATTCTCATCTATAATACGTATTACAATGAAAGTGTTGTAATTGATGACAGTTTTTCTTCACCTTAATTTCCATTTCTTCGAGTCACACTCATCTTCGCTTAGCATTTTTATCTTTCAAGCTAAATTTATCTTCTCTTCGTTGCTTGAAACATTTTGCTCGTCGCTACAAGTTTCACAAACAGTTATGAGTGAGAAATAAGCTTAGTACACTCCGTATTAGGATTTGTTGTCAAAGTGTAGAATGTCTAAAGTAATTATCATTACTTTTCAATGATGTTTACACGGTCCAAATTTGCCTCGGCTATTCTGGCAGCTTCCTCTTGTTCCTGTTGATGCCTAAGTACCGCCATTGCTTCTTTGAAAGTTTCATATTGTATCATGTTGAATATCGTGTGAGTGTTGATCTTTTGATGAGCTAGTTTCGATATTTCCGCTGAATTTAAGTTCTGATTCGAGTTGTTCAATTTTTCAGAATCATTCTGCAAACCATGGGGCCACAGAGATTCGGTAACAAGTCCTGAAGTAATTAAAAAATAGAGTGTAAAATAATCGTCTCTTCATGCTAAAAATGACTTCAATTTTCTGCTTCGCCATAGAATATATCAAGCTTAGATTTTATGAAATTTCAAGTTTAACTAAGGGAAAGTACAAATTGAAACTTGCACCAGGCTTCTTCATTTTTCTTTAGAAACTTTCTCTTTGAAGAAGCCACAATTGAGATGGGAGGCTTATGAGAATGCTAATACTTAATTTTTATCTTTTATTCTCACTGTAATTATTGTTATTGATTTTTTACCAATTTGATTTGCATCTCTAAGCTTTTGATCGATAATCCTTCTTTCGAACTGATAACGATCGCCTCTCAGTTGTCCATCGACTCCACTCCTGTGCCCTTCATCCATACCCGTGCCAGATATCGCTAAAGATTGCTGTGACGATCTCGTTGCAATTTCACTATCACCCTCGAATCCAGCTTGAAGATGTTGAATGAAAGATGTTCTGTGCATAAATTCCGGTAATCCAATCATCGATAATCGTCCACCATCATCCTGAATAGCCCGAAACCTGTAGAACGAACTTTCGTTAATATCTCTTCAACCTTGGACTTTGTTCTTTCACCCTATATCAAAATGAAACTTTCCACATTGATAAACCGATACAGAACAAAATTAAACACCAATGATTGATCCAATCATAAGATAGAAATTTTTTTCATAGCTCTGTGCTTTCCAAGCCAGATAATTACTTATTGTTTTATTTACTGTATACCGTACTCACGAGGTTCGAGAATATGTTATTCCAAAAATACTACATAGTATGACCACTACTGCAATTAGAAAAATAGACATTGTCCTTTTTTGAGTAATGTTCAAATGCTATGTGAAAATATATGTTTTAATTTGCCAATGGCTGAACTCAAACAAAAGCATAATTTAACGAGATTTCTATGATCCGCTCGGGATTTCATTGGAAACATAAGAAGCCCATAAATATATACATACATTTTTTATCATACCCAAATCATTAGATTTATTCGATCATTCCATTCGCGAAATGCGTTAAGCTTATTCGTAACATTAAATTTACAACTTTTTTTTCGTACACAAGAAATAAATTTATTACACCCAATCACATTTTTATTACGACTTCCGGTCGTAAACCATCCACCTACTATATATATATATAAATTATATATATATATATATATATATATATATATATATATATATATATAATTTTTTATTTTTTAATATTATGCGACACAATATTAAAACATTCGATCCTATAAACAATGATTTTTCTTCTTACTGTGTTTCGATCGATGTGATCGATGTTTATTTTACTAGAAATTAATCAAACTCATTCACCTTTGGTAAGACTAGAAGTACCAGAGGATGTTTCCATGTATCACACTTTCCAGATTATTATTATTTTTTTTTCATCAATACAAAGTTGCAACGTGCAATTGCTTATTTTTTAGTTTCTGAATTATAATCCATTCACACTGTGCAGTGGATTATAGAAATAACTATTACACTAAATCGTACAAATGTAGCCCTTTGTCGGTTTAATTGTTGGGATTAAAAGTTCTTTCTCTTATGATTCTCTTATACTTGCGTCTACCTAAAAAAATAATTAGACGAATTAAATCCTTCATCTATGCACTCACTCCGTTGAATACACCATACGTTATGTGCTCAAGTATTTACATTATATATGAAACGTAAAACAGTGAAAAAAATAACGCTACAAAAACTCAATGATTCGTTATTGTGAACGGTGAAAATTGGAAATATTTGGGTTTATAGTAGTTTCTGCAATACTCAAACACGAAATATCTATTACTATTCAATTTCATCAGATTTTCTACGTATTATGCACGCGGGATTGTTGTGGCTTCGTTAAATGCTAGAAACCGCGTTAGATTACCGCTTTCTCTCTCTCACTCAGTATTATGCAAATACTGCGCTACACAATGATTTATTTGCAAATAATCAATGAAACATTTGCATTCCTTGTTCAATTACGAATTTCATAACGTTCCATCGCGTTTCGTGAATTAGATCATCTCATGTATCGATCAACGTTAACGGTATGCATAAAACATTTATTGTACTTTTTGTTGAAAAAATGAAGATATTTCGGAAAACGTATATTACAAATCTTCTCATTATTATCAAAATGTAAATCTATCAATCGATTACGCCTGTTTAGCAACGATAGTCATTGTGATTTAGTCGAATCAGCTATCAGCAGGAAACATTTTTCCTCGATAAGCAATACATTGAGTGGTTTCGTTTGTTTGAATATTTTTTATTTCTTCATCGTAAATACGATCCGATTGGAGTGATGCTTTAGTGCTTGAACTTTGAATGTACAAATATTCGTAGTAGTGGAAACTAGGCGATCGTTTCACAACATCGTTGAATGAATAAATCCTTGTAGAATGAACTGTTTATTAAACTCGCCCGATGAAAATGCAGTAGAATCTGGTCGGTCAGTTTTTCATCTTTTTCTCCCTTCCTTTTCGTAATCAATTATTAGCAATTCCAGCTGACGCTTCTAGGAACGGTGCTCTCTCTCTCACCAAGTTTTGTCCCCAATACATAATCATATCTTTGTTTTCTTTCGTCTTTTCTTCAACTTAAAAGTTATGACGAAAACTTATCTGAAAGTTGCGAGATAAATAGCGCGTAAAAACGTAGTTACTCTGGCGCATTATCGATGCTCGAACCAGCGAACGATTATCGTTGAAAAGAAAAAAATGCATTCTGTAAAACGTACATTCGAACGTTGTTTAGTGGTCCGATGATCATGATGTTTAACTTTCATTCGATATAAAAACAGTAATAATGCATCGTTTTTTTTTTTCATTTCAATACAGAATTGTTGAAATTTTGTTGTTTCTTCAATTATTGAGAATCCTCGTTATAATTCAGGGCGAGCTTGATCATCGATCACTCTCAATATATTTGATATTTCTGCAGTTTTCGTCAGCCCTCTCAATCAATCAACTACGCATCACATAAAATATTAGGATGTATCAAATATATATATATATTATATATATATATATAATAAACATATATATGTATATAGCTTTCAATAATTGTCTCTTTCGACAGTATCATCGACCCGTATTAGGAATGATACTTGGCTTCTCACGTTCGTCGTTAAAGGCAAGGTTAATCGTCCAAATTATTTATATGAAGAACCTCTCGGTGCGTGAGACCGGCCTTCAAGAGGCTCACTATCTGATCTGTTGGATAGAGAATCCTCTTCGGGAAGCTCGTTGTTATTTCAAAATTAGCCGGGGAATCTGGTTGACTGAAGATCCAGCGATACACGTCCTATATAATTCAGAGTTTCATTCATTTAGTCATAAATCGTTGAAAAAATAATAATTTAATTACCGGAGGCAGACCGGACGAACGGTTACGAACACATTTTAAAAACTAATATTTTAATTTTTAGGTAAATATAGAGCAAAGGGGACCCACTTCCGATTGACTTGCCTTTAATATATGTTGTCTAGGGACCCTTTCTGAACAACTTTTTCCTCTGACACAATTGGGGGTCGTTATTTATTAAAAAGTTATTAACAAATAAAGTTAATAACTTATACACCAGGCACACACATATAGCTACACACATACCTATTGTTAACATATAGCTATTTTCCTTATAGCAGCCAGTCCCAATCATCTTGTCCTGCACATGTGTTATTAAGAATACCCCCCTCAGTAACATACCAAAAGTTTTATCCGTCCTCATTGTTTGTTAAAAAGTTATTGACAAAAGAAAATTCATAAATAGAATATGAAATACTTGCATGGTGGCCAGTAAACGAATGATCGGAGGGGCTGCGGCCCCCTTGCCCCCGCCGCATACCAGCCCATAGACAAACCAAAAACAACCCCAGTAACCTAAAGAAACAAACAGACAAACCCAACAAACAAACAAACAAATAAACACAAAACAAACCCAAAACCCAAACGAACAAACCCAATAAACAAATCCAAAACAAACCCAAACCAAAAAACCCAAACCCAATAAACAAACAAATCCAAAACAAACAAAACACCCAAATAACCTAAACAAACCAAAAACAACCGAAATAATCCAAACAAACAACCCAACTAAACAACCTAACCTAACAATGAATAAAACAAATAATTGTTTGTTTATATGTTTGTTTGCGCTATTTTTGGGTTGTTTTTGGGTTGTTTTTGGTTTGTCTTTGGGCTGGTGAGTGGAGGATTGCAGGGGGGCGCAGTCCCCCCTCTCATGCGTGTGCTGTTCACCATACACCAGAACAAGTAGTTCATGTTTGATATATGAAAATTTTTTTGTTAATAACTTTTTAACAAACAATGAGCGACGGATAAAACTTTTTGTATGCTACTCAGGGGTGTATTCGTAACAACAAATGTGAAGGACAAGATGATTAGGACTGGCTGGTATAAGGAAAATAGCTATATGAATTATTAACTTTATTTGTTAATAAATTTTTAATAAATAACGACCCCCAATTGTGTCAGAGGAAAAAGTTGTTCAGGAAGGGTCCCTACACAACATATATTAAAGGCAAGTCAATCGGAAGTGGGTCCCCTTTGCTCCATATTTACCTTGATAAAAATTGATTCAGTCTGTTTAGTACAGGTACTATAATGGAGAATGGTTGGGAAAATAAAATTTATACTCGCCTCAATTGTATCGGACATGAGAAATCGGCGCTTCACTGTACGTTCGCCAAGCTTAATTTGTAGATGACAGGCATTTGGATTTGTTGGTTCGGGCTCCGTAGGTACTTTCCTCACGGTCATCTCTTTCTCAATTTTAATACGCTCAATTGCCAACTCTTGGGCGTTCAATTCCTCCTTCTCTCTTGCCTCTTGTTCTTCCCGAGCTCGGCGCTCCTCCTCGCGTTTACGATCTTTCTCCTGATCAGCACGCAATGATTCCTCGTAGGCTTGATCCTGCTGCTGTCTCAATGATTGTGTAGCGCTTCGTTCGGCCCTTTGATTGATAATTTTTTTTCATTATCCATTTGAGACGTTGAATCCGATAATTTAATTGAATTGTAATGCTCTTACCTATCTTGACGTGTTTGAATCAAGCTAATTTCGTTGTTTTCTATTATCGTTTGTAATCGTGTTATAAGCTCGGAGGGTGATGGTATACCTTCCATTCTGAAAGAACCAAATTTCACGTTGATGAACGTAAAAATGTTTTATTTTTTATTTTTTTAAATGCTTTCGCGTATTCAATTTTTTCAAACTTACCGACCGACTATCGTCATTCTATTGTCCTTGAGAACGATAACAGCGAGAAAGGGATAAGTACCGGACTTTAGCGCTTCGGAAACTTTGTAGCCCTCGCCAGATTGTACGTTGCACGCCCAGAATAGGGTATGAGTATTTATATATCGCGTTACTTCGGCACTTCCCAATGTGTTTCTATGAAAACATACAAACACATTGAGAATACATTTTTTTTGTGTATCTTTCTATTTTTTATTTTTATCTCAGTCTTTCTTCTGTTCGATTTACCAATAATCATAACAAATGGTCAATCTGTTCTTACCTGCACCATTGGTCGATATCTTGAGCCTCATCCTTGTGCAGATACACAAAAAGAAATCTGAGCTCTTGTTTAGCATCAGATAGAGCTTGGCTGTAAGATCCTTGGTAAAATACAGGATGGGTCTTGCCATATTTTTCTTCGTAAGATCTAATGAAATTTACGACATCCTCCACCGGATCGGAGGCAACTTGAAAAAAAATGAATAAATAAATCTCACAGATGGAGTATCAGAGATGAGCAAAATTAAATTATCCAGTTACATTTAACATTTTTATCATCTACCTCTCGTGTTTATTGCTATTTTATGCCGTGATGCAATGCTCAAAAAAGAACAATAAAGCGTAAAGTCCAATAAAATAATTTTTTCAATAAGTTGGGTGCAAGATCAATTTTTTATCAAACAATGACTTTATTCCAAAATTCAATAAACCACCTTCAGAAGATTTTGGCTATTAATTTTCTAAAAAATAATTGTAAAATTAAATTTCATCCATGCCTTCTGTAAAAGAACGTTGCTTACCCGGTCTAACATCCGATCTGAATACCGCGAAAACCAGCTGCAGTATACTCGTTACAAAGTTGTAACACATGGAAAATACAAAAGATAGAAAACCACCCCCGTTGCCAGAGCCTCCTGGAGGGCTAAAGTATATTCTTGATGCCATATCGTCGACAACCGCCGGAGGTCGGGAACGCGAGTCCTGGGCATACATGGACGGTCGCCCTTCGTACAAATTGAGTTGTTCCTAAAGATAAAAAAACAACAAGGATATTTAAAAATTCAATATTTTAAAAATCCTCACTCCAAACTGCAAAACAAGATGAAAATTTACCTGAACAGCCACTTCCAAATTCCAATTGTGTCTCTGTAAAACATCACGACAGATCGAGAGATCCTCGATACCAGTCAGATCCTAGCAAAAGATCAAAAACACTTTGAATTTCGAGTTAAGTCCTTGCAAGGCCGAGAAGCAAAGGGAGGTAAAGAAAAAAAAATTACAAATTTCATATTGGCATTTTGTTAACCTGAAATTGAAGAACTTTCTCAGTTTGTTCGCCGCTTAGCTCTCCCAGAGCGTTATCCGCCATGGCCCAAGAAAATTATCTCGATGTTTCACTTTATTTTTTTCTCCGCTCTTATCAAGACAAAGGTTTACGAAAATGAATAAAGAATAGCTTTTGTGATATTTGGAAACTATCGTTGATAACGATGCCTAATCATTTGCCAATTGTATAAATACAGAAATAAAGAAAACAAAAAATCATGAGATATCAGGTAAGACACAGAAGCACAGGATCTTTGAGCTAGCTGGAATCAGCGAAGTTTTGGTCACAAAGTTACAGGAAACGATCTTTGATATAAGGCTTATATAGTACTTGAAAAATACTTATTTCAGAACGAAAATCGAAAACACTTTTATAAAATGAATGAAGGACGTTTGTCAAACGAGGTGAAAACACCACAACGAGTGTTATCAGTGTCCCAGAGATTGGTGCAAAAAATTCTTGTAAAATAGCTTGTAATTTAAGACAATTTGGACGAACATTAATTTTCTTAAACTAATAATAATTTTCGCTGAAGAACGCGCTTTTACGGGTTCATCAGCTGACAGAAATGACAGGAGAGCAAACGTAGCTCGTTGAGAGACGTAAAATCATGTGGGAACGAAAGTACGTGATTTGACAAAAGTTAACCATACACCCCCAGGACGCACGAAGCTGTAATATTTCGTGCGTATGTGTTGTGTGTGCGCGCGTGTGTATTTGTGTGCTGGCCGACTGACCGTAGTATATAAAACTTTTTTTTATTTCTTCACCAGGTCTATTTCACTTTCTATTGCACCTCTGCACACCATTTTACTAGACGTTAGACTTCATTTCTTTTTTTTTCGTTATTTTTTTATTACGCTCAATGTTTTCGGGGCTATATACTTCTTTTTTTTTATGGCGATGTGTGTTTTCCAGTCAAGGGGGAGAAACTTCGTACAGAGCCAAGTAGAAGATTTTTCAATTATGAAATTTAAACAGAATTGCCCGCCGTTGATAAGGCAGGAAACTATAGGAGCGCGAGATTTTGAATTTTCAAAAGCCATTTTTTTAATCGCCAAATGTTTTAATTTGTTTCACCTACGAGGCGGCCTCATACAGTAATGTTAGAAATAAGTAATTAACCTTTGTCTCTCCCATCGAGGTATGAATTGAATAAACGTTATTAAAAGAGTAATTTATTTTACAGATCGCAATTCGTTACATACGGAATATTTTAAAAAATTACAATTCATTCAAAGTCGAACGAAAAATCGAATCTATCAGAGCGACAACATTTTTGCCAATATCTCGACATTCTGAATCCGGATCACCTCTGATTCCATCGTCCGACACATCCGACAACCAGGCACGAAATTCAAAAATTAATTCCATCAATTCTTCCGTAAGTCCTTCCTTCGGCAGTGTTATCACGACAGAAGCGATATTTTCAATAATGCAAAATCGAACTTTTGCCTGATTGTGATACCTCAATGACCATGCGAGATCCATTATTTCTTTGGCCATTTTTGGTACAATAACACAATTCTCCGCAGCCACCATTATAATCGATAAAGTTTTCAGATAATTGACCAAAAGTATATTTTCCTGATCCTCAAAAGTTTTCGGTGTGTTGTACATGCAAGTTCCCTCGCGACGAAAACCATACAACAAAGGATAGAAAAATGACGATGCAACGTCGTTAAATTTATTCATCGTTGTTGACGAATATTTCGTGGGATGAGCGAAATGTCTAGTGTTTGATTCTATTCTTTTGCTCACAATTTCCTCCCAATCATTAGTTTTTTCATAAAAATCTGGCATCACTTCAAAATCATCGTCGTAAAGCGTCTCGTGCTTTTTACTATTATTCGTAACGATAGCGAGAGTGATTTTTTTGGGAACAGATTTTTTGCCTCGATTTCTCGAAAACGTTGTCGAGGCTTCCAATTTCGATTTAATCTCGATTTTCGACAATCTTCGTGCCGATTCACCCATTATGTCAAGAATAAAGAGTCTATCTTTGATCGAATGTTCCCCAATCTTTGTGTGAAACGCGTTACACAAATATTTCGCAGATTCTTTTGGAAAAACTATAACAATGGAGATGCAAGCGTTGTACTTTAATAATTCGAAATTTTCAACGTAACTGATCGCCTTCAGGGTCAAGAAAATCTCGAGTAATTCGATGCCGAAACTAGAATCGTCATTCGGCAGTTGTGATAATATCAACTCTTTCGAAACTTTCATTGATTCTTCAAAAATATTTGGATCTGTATTAGATTGAGAATTCAACAAATTCTCCTTCATGTCTCTCAGATATGTTGGTCGAAGTTTTTCGCCGATTGGTGTATCATTGGACATATCGTAAGGTACAAGATCATCGTCGCTATCCAAATTTTCATCGGAATCCTGCGATGGTAATTGAACAATTGGCTGCTGAGAGTCAGCAACTCTTTCTTCAGATTTCAGTTCGCTCGTAGTTTTTGAAAAATCTCTCAATTCGATCGATGTATCCCTTAATAATCCACACTCCATTCCCAGCTCATAAATTTTTCTCTCTCCCAAATTATCAAATACAATTTTTCCAACGCACAAATTTCTTTCCTTCTCGTCAGAATTTTTCGTTTTATTCTCGATATTGACGATATTACGTAATTTTTCGACAATATCTCGAACTTTCTCGGTCATTCCTTCGTAACTGTATTTCAATTTTGGCTCATCCTCCGAATCATTCAGTATCTCGATCACGAGCTCCCCCGTAATCATACCGATTCCTCTTAATTCACCCTGGGTCGATGCCAAATGAGTCGAGGTACCAGAAAACAAAAGTCTTCTTATCTCATCTTTTTCATCCCTAATCAAAGTTCCTTTCACTGTTTTCATTGATATTAGAATGAACTTTGTGATGTACTCGTGTTGCTCCAAGGAAGTGTGATTCAAAGCACTTCTGTCGCCCCAAACATCTAATAATCTTATGAGAAGACTTGGCAAAAGCCTTTCATTCGTCGAAGCTTTCGACAAATATACGATTAAATTTCTCATAAGATTTTCACTCTCGTAATAAGACATCAGTGGAATTTTTATCGTAAATACATGTTTCCAGTGAGGATTTTTCAGTAGATTTTCAAATGCTCTGTCAATTTCGACATTTGTGTTGCTTCGTTTTAGAAATAAAACAGCAATTGATTCCATAGCTGGTCTATCGATGTTGCACATAATTGTCTTTATCAGATTACTTATATTTTTAGGATTTTCCCAGCACCATTCCGACATTATATCGATCAGACGCTCGAATTTTTGAGAACCCAGTGTAATCAAGGCTTTGCTGATTAGCATCGATATCATGTTTACGTTAAGCTCAGTGGCAAATTTGTCGAGAATCGAATTTAAAAACGATATAGCTCTGGCAATATGGACGCTTATTATTTTTGCATAAGTCTCTGGTAAAAAGATATTTCCTATTTTACCATCAAGTTTGTTCGCTATTCTGTTTGGCAAAGAGACAATTATTTGAAGAACATGTTGCCACTTGCTTTCCATTTCCTGTTTTTCAATTGCGGTCTTTTCATCGGGTCTACAAATATCCGTTATAGCCGATAACAGAGACTCACTCTTGATCAGCTTTTCAAGGATAATTATTATGGAGTTTGTGACTTTTTCGTTCGTCGATCTTTTAAGTGCGTCCGTTAGTGCAATGAGACTTTCGTGAAACATTAAAAACGAAGATCCTTCGGGAACGATAAACCGCTCGATTGTCGGATCAATTTTGTTGTCAATCATAGGGAAATTATTGTCAAAAGTATAAACGATACTTTCCACAAGCTTACCATACAGAAGTCCATCAATTTGCGGATTCATATCTAATCCTGTATATTTTTCGAAAGTCAGGGGACCTGGAAGATACTTGTTCAATTGAGCTATATTGAATCTGAGCTTTTGCAGTAATTTCTCGCTGTTGATACTACTGATGGAATTCAGCGTGTGGCGCAATTGATCTGTTGAAGAATTTAAATTGTTGTTGATTGACCAAATGGTCTCAGGAGTCTCAGTTTGCTAGAAAAAAATTAAATTATTGAGATGTTGAATTATAAAATATTTCAAATATATATGGAACATTCTGAAACATTTATGTGTTTTTCAAAACAATGCTTACATTCCCAAATTTATTCTCCTCTTCGATAAAATCCAACAATTGCTCAATATTGATTCTGACATTGGCTCCCTTATCACTTTCAAAATGATCTATCTGAGAGTAATTTTTTAGTGATTTCAGAACGCTGATTCTTTGGAGTAAGACATTTGAGGATTCTTTGGGAATTTCAACGCACAAGTATTTCATAATTACTGTAATCTGTAAAGAAAATTTTATTTCAGTATGGCTTGATGTTGAACAATATAAATTGGTTATACTTTTATTTATTTACAGCTATTTATAACTTTATAAAATAAAAAATGGCAAATAATACAGCATTTTAGTAATGGATTCGAATTCCAGTTCTAATTATTATAAAAATTCTCTTCCATTGCCCATTATTGTGGGAATGAGTAATTGCTTACTGTACCTTATACAGAGCGTACCACTTGTTATAACCCTGCAATATTATATCGCAGAGCAGTGACAATTCTGACGTTTTATCGCTAATCGAACATTCTTCCATCAATTGTTTCAAGCTCGATTCTATAACAACACATTTCTCATTATCAGTATCATAAATGAATGAATATTCTGGAAGCAAGCAAAAGATATTTACCAGTGAGGAGTAAATCGTTCATCACAGCATCCCATAATTTTTGCTTTTGGTCCATTTTATGAAAAATGAAATGATATGCTTTTATAGGGAGTATAAAAGAAAAAAATTAGGTTTGATATGAAACCATTTTTGTCAATTGTCAAAATCATAAATATAACTCCGAACTTTGTTTTCGTTGTTTCGCAAAATATCCTAACGCGAATAGTGACCTAACCTAATTCGCAAGTAAGATTTGAGGTTAGGTTATCTAAAAATTATGAAACCGCCATAACAGACGTGTTAATGTTATAATAACACGACTGTTCGAAAAAATTGTTCATGTGCGTGACAAAAATGACCCAACAATCGGAGCAAGATGTTCAAATGGAAATTCAAAAAACTCTGGCTTCGATAAACGATATTACGTTAAAAATGTAAGTAAATATTTCTTACGAATTCAAGTTTCAATTTTAGGAGGGAATTAAGGGAATAGTGGTCAATGTAATGGATATTCGTATAAGGGTCGGTTGTTCCACCTCTCGGTAAAAGTAAATTTGATATTCTTTAATAAAAACTTATTCAAAGAGTACTAAAAAGTATGTATTTATTTGACTCTGAGGTTGAAACAAATGTTGAAACTATCGTGATTACTCCAAAAGTAAGTTGATACTTTTTTTTTCATAATTGTATAAAATAATAACAATGAAACACAGCAATTAAGTAATACGACGGAAAATTTTCAAATCCAATTGGAAGATTAGGTTTTTCATATGTTTGATTAAACCGTCATTACCAGCATCGCCTCTTAAGATTGTTTACTCCAAAACACTTGTTCCTGTAAAATGACTAATTGTTTTCTTCTAGCAAGAAAGAGTTGGTGGCAATAAATGATTTGGTGCAAGAAAATGGACGCTTAAACACAGCAGTGGATAGTGCCAATGTGGTATTATCCAAAGCTGCCAAAAGTTTGGGAATAGAAACAACAAAGCTAACTAATGAAGAGGAGAGCGAGGACGACGAACCAGAAAACTTTATAATACCAATAACCTCAGAATTTATTACGCACAAATTAATGACCATAATTCATGGCAGTGACCATTCATAGTCCATTCGCATGTAAAATAGTTTATTAAATATTTTTACAATTCGCTCAGCTATAATTGTTACTCCCACCTTGTTCATAAGGACTAAGAATTTTAACGCATATCCAATTATAAAATAGCCAAAGCACTGGAATCTAAAGTTTAGATTCAGTCAGCCATCCGAATTTTTGCTCCTTTCTTCCAGCCTGGGGATCGATCAAGATATTGATTATGCTCGGGGAGTCTTTCACCTGGAAAAACATACATTCTTCATTACAACCTCACTAAAAAGTAATTTTAAATGCAATGATACTTTAACATTACCGTTAAAGCAATTTTCAAAGCCTTTTGTATTTCGTCCGTGGTCTTACATAGATGACCTTTTTGTCCAAACATCTCCATCATTTTTTCATAATGAGTTTCAGCAGTTAACGATTGCGGTGGCGTTCTACCAATAATAGTAATTTTTTTATAAGATAAGAATTTTACTAGAAAAAAATATTTTTATAATAATACGTTAATAAGTCTCATTTGTTGTTGAGATTTCAATATTCCCGTTGAAATACATACACTTCGGTCGGATCGCCCATGGATTGTAATTGTTTAAACGATTCATTATCCAGCCCTCCGTAAATTCCATTGTTATTCACAATGATAATAATTATAGGCAATTTGTATCTGAAACATGTAAAATTCTTATAAAAATGGTATTTCTATTAAATGAAAGTTTTTTTTTCTTTTTATTTACAGAAATTCAAGTTCACCTGAACATCGTCTCAATCTCCATTCCCGAGAATCCAAAAGCGCTATCACCCTCGACGCATATTACCCTCTTATTAGGTGCTGTATCTTTGCAATAAAGTGCAGCTGCTATGGCGTATCCTAGGCCTACTCCCATTGTACCAAAAGTACCGGCGTCGAGTCTGTGTCGAGGATTTTCGTTCAACAAAATTGTTCTTCCTATATCCATCGTGTTCGCGCCTTCGGAACAAATTATGCAATCTTTTGGAATTGTTTCTTGTATGTGCTTGAAGACTGTGTAATAATTGAGTGGTACTGATGTGTCCAGTGCCATGCGCTGAAAAATGACAATATGGAATGTTGTTCTTGAAACTTAAGATTTCAAACAAAATGACACGGCAAATTGAAAAGATATATTATAATAAATTCAGAATAATTTTTTTACTCAATGCACAAACTAATAATGAAAATAATTGAGATTATAATTTATTAAAAAATTTACGACTATTCTAAAAATCATACTTCGATCATCGTTCTGTTCTTTTCCCCCGCCGCTTTCAATTGCGTCCACCAGGCATCACTTTTCTTGACCACAAATTGTTTTTTCTTTAGTAGGTTCGTCAGAGATTCAATTGTAGGTGTCAAATCAGCTTGAATCGCTACTGTCGATTGTACGCAATTGTGAAGTTCCTCGGCGCAGATATCGATCTTAAGAAACAAGCAATTAGGCATAAAACAGCATTTCATTTTAATCGAACAAATTCGAAATTTAATTTAGTCGTAATTATAATTGTCCTGCTATACCTGAATGACTTTGACGTTCGTCTGAAATCTTGGAAAACGACCGAAGTGAAGCATCCAATTTAATCTGGCACCAAGAAGCACAACGACATCAGCATTCAACAAGGCCGTTGTTCTCGCTGACGATACACTGTGCTCGTCTAAATCTGAAACGACTCCTTTTCCCATTGGTGTCGCCAAAAACGGGAGCCCCGTTGATTTCACAAGGTCACGAGTCTTGTTCTCGGCTCTTGCGTATGCCGCGCCTGTAAAAACCAAGAATTTTAACTTATCACTCATTATTATTGATCTCAATGACTAATTTTTCATTTATTATGAATTATTATTAATGTAATTCATTGATTTTTGTAGATTCGTAAAAATTGAACGTCGACGAACCTTTGCCAACAATTAACAGTGGTCTCTGGGCCTGGGACAAAATATTTGCTGCCGTTTGAACGCTTTCTGGTGATGGAAATACGAGAGGGGGTGATGGACACACTGCTACCTTGACTATACGATCTTCGGCAATTTTTTGAGTCAAGAGAGTCGCTGGAAGATCCAAATAAGCTGCTCCCGGTCTACCGTAAGTCGCGAGTCTTATGGCTTTTTCAACGTGAAGAGGAATTAGAGCCGCTGTCGGTGGTCTAGCCGCGTATTTGCAATAAGGACGACTCGCTTCGACCTGTGGAAATTCTTGAAAACCACCGATACCCTCGTGATCCTCGGGACAGGAGCCACCGAGTACCAGTAATGGCCTAAAAACAAAAGTTAAATACAGCGCCTTTCCTGACAGTATATCAAGTACCAGGAAACACTCATCCATTTTTTTCACACTCATCTATTTAAAAAAAAATACTCTACTTGATAATCATTCACGTATATACGACTTACCAACAATTTACTTGTGCATTTGCCATTCCACCGGTAACGTGAAGTAGTCCCGGTCCCGAGACGCACAAAACAATCGCTGGTTTTCCTTACGGATCAAAGCTCAATCGTTTTAGTGCCAAAGGTCAAATTTTACGTTGAATCTCATTTCATAAAAAGTTAAAAAGGAAGAAAACAGAAACTCACTGGTCAAGTATCCATAAGCTTGAGCTGCATAACAAGCTGCCTGTTCATTTCTAAAACCCAAATATTTGAGTCCAGCAGATTGCATTGTCATGGCCAATTCTACTACCGGATGTCCCATTATACCGAATACATAATCGAGACCCTGTAAACATTTTGAGAAATCGATATTGATTGTAATTTTTCAATTTTTATTAATATTAATTATCAATTACCTGCTCTTTGAGGGCTTCGGCCATTATTTGATTTCCGTCTTTTGTTGACATTTTGATGGTTTAGCTTTTCTCCCAATAGCTTGAGGATCGATGATCTACGTACGGCTGTACAAAAACAAATATATATCGCAAAATTGCGAATTCGCGATAATAAAAAATTTTAGGAAGGGGAAGCTTATCTCTAACATTCCGTTATCTCCCTCTGTCATAGGCCCATCAATGCATAAATTTCAATACATAAATATTTAAAAAAAATTACTCAATACCGCCAGAAGTCATTTTAAAAGACCTTTTTCTTTTGTTCTCAAAACTCATCTAGAATAATTGTTAAGAACATTTAACAATTAACGTTTGTTGCAGATCGCTGGGCAAAACATCATTTTACTGCCATCCATTGGAAAGAGAACGTACTACTCCGAGTGTGGGAAAGCTGTAAAAGTGTATCTCAAGAGGCGTGGCAACAAAAGCGTCAGCTGATCGTGAAAAAAATAATATTGTAATGGCAGATGAGAAGATGGTACAAAAAGCTGTACAGCCGGAAAGAAACGGCGCAGAGGCCGAGGATAATGGTGTGGAAATGAACGACGAGGCCGAAGAGTGTAACGAAGAAGGTACTCGACATTTTTTCATCTTTTAAAATAGTTGTCATTGAACAATTTTCCATAAATTTGCGGTAAATAAGATTGACAGATACATCGAATTCCGCCACTCGGAATTAAACATTGTGTCGTTTCGGAGTACTCAAAAAAACGTCAGCTCGTCCAAACGTACAATATCCTTATCAGTACCATCCTTTGCAAGTCATCGTGAATATTCGTTCGTCAGCACACTCGAACATGATTCCGCTGCGCCGAAATAAATTAAGTGAAGAAAATTCCCAACTTGCAGTTTTCAAATTTTTCCGAATTCCTTGGCAATTTTCTTTTAATTATTGAGTTATTAAATGACAAATGAATGTCCGAGTAATTGAGTCCATTTAAAGTTTTTGGAGTATTTAAAATTTGTGTCCAAAGAATACTAATAACAAACTACTGTGCGCAAAAAACAAAGTTGTCCATTCTTAAATCATAATCTCAAATCTTCGATTTCCAGAATTTGCAGCTCTGAACGCTGAATTGGATCAGATCAATTCGGCGCTTGATTTTCTCGAATCGAAGAACGATAATGTTCATGCGGAATTGGTTGAACTGCTGAAATCAAATCGTGAGACAAGAAAGCAAATTCAGGAATCTCAGAAGGATGAATCTTCAAAGAAAACGAGCAAATAAGCATCCACGTTCCTTCAAGCAATTATACACTCCATTCACTCTTATTATTTTTTTCCTTTTAATTTCACGAGATATTTAAATAGCATTTTGAAATGAAATTTGCAGATGTTTATTGAGGTATCGTTTTTAAGAAAGGGAAAACTCATGAAGCTAAACATTCTCGCAGGTGACCTCGTACAGTATTTAGAAAATTAAGTATATGTACCTATAAAGCCTACGAATTTTAGAAAATGAGTATTTATTTCAATACTTTATGCTCAGTCCATACATAACTGTTTGACATTTTTACAAAATTGTAATGTAAAAATATCGTCGATCTTCATAAAGATAACCCTTGATATAAAGATGAACGTAAAAAGATCTAGAAAACTTTGATGAAAAAATATATATCTCGTTTATCTAGTGATTAACAAAAATAAGATTAACTAATATTGCTCGACAGCAGAGAGCATAATTTCTTTAAATATTTCCGAATCGTACGCCGAGATAAGTTGTACATTAGGTTTTCTTGATTGCAAATGATCAAGAACAACCTGTCCCCGAGTTCGGCTACCTCCCAATTCTATATCAGCGTGAAATTCCTCTTGTGCGATGACAATTTCCGGTCTCACTACGATCGCCGCTAAAAGTGCGTCGCAAGGTTTATAAGGCGAGCGTTTTGCCTTTGGATATGTTGTCGATTCTATGGCATTGATGAATTCGACGATTGGATTGTCAATCTGTCCAAATACTTCGTGTCTCCATTTCTGCAAGAAAATCCAATGAAATTGTATTTCTTATTTTATTACAAATTTTGTTTTGGTTCAAGGGTCTATACACTTACTCGATTAATATTCATAGTTAAACATGTTTCCCAGGGTAGAAGAAAGAGAGGCTTGTCAATACCGTTTAAAACTATATGAGCACTTTCAGGATCAGCGAAGAAATTGAATTCAGCCTGTGCAGTTATATTTCCCTTGCCTGTTGAGTGAAATAAATTAATAACTAAAAAAATTAACGATAAAAGAGTGTAATTAAAAAAAAATAGTCAATTTTACCAGTTGAGTTTCCACCCATCACGTAGATTTCCTTCACAAAATCGCTAAAGTCAGGGAACATTTTCATTGTCAATGCTATGTTTGTCAAAGGTGCCAGACATACTACGGAAATCTCTGCTGTAATTGTAATATTTTTTTGTTTTCGTCACATAGAAATTTTACTAACGATTGATAAATCGAATGTCTATAATTAATTATTTACCAGGATTTTCAGATACTATTCTCTGCAGAGCAATTACTGCATGTTCGGCCTGTAATTTACTTGTGTCTTGCTCATCCGTGAAAACATCACCAAAGCCATCGTTACCATGATAAATATCCTCTTGAACTTTCTTCGAACCTTCGGTTTTTAAAAGTGCTGTATTTGCTCCTTTGTACACTGGTATCTGAATTAACAGAACTATTTATTAGGAAAATTTATAAATTCTCCATTTAAAATAAAAGACACTCATTTATTTCAAAAACTAGTTGGTACTCTTTAAATAAAAAAAAAAAAAAACAATTGACTAAATATAAACTTACGTCTAATGCATTACAGATGTTAAGCGTTCTATAAACATTGCAGATCACATTGTCAAGATGAGTATTCCCACCCACACAGGTAATCCCTTTTATCACGAGTTTTTCAGCTTTGTGAGCCGCTATCAATATTATCAGTGCAACAGCATCATCGGTACCAGCATCGCAATCAATGATTATTTTCTTTAAGCCCATTTCGTTCTGTTGGAAAAGAAAAAAAAGAATTTAAAAAAGTAATTAAATATTATACAATAAATTTCTATATGTTCAACGTATAAGAGAGAAGAGTTGACTGAAGTTTCTGCTGGTCATGCTCAAAGTACTGTATCAACAAAATTATTTATACATCTGCATCAATCTTGCAAAAACAGTGGACTCATTATCATATCAGAATAGCATGGACGGATTATGATGAAAGTAAACACATTTCAAAGATTTAAATAAAATGTATACGGTTTTTTGCCTCCCCTTACGACTTTCAGCTTTCAGAGAAAAAAATTAAATTTTTAAAAGTCGGCATGACCCCTTATGGGGTGACTAACAAAGGTCGACATAACCCCGAAAAATATCTAACTCATTTTTCTCGGAGACGGCTTATTCGAATTGTACAAAAATAGTGGGACCACTGCGTTTGTCAATTACGTAGCGTCCCCACTTTTTTTCTTCATTCGATGAAGCAGTCTTTGAAAAAAAATGTGTTGGCAAGTTTTTCTCTATTTCTCTCGCAGTTCGCGGCGGGGGGAAGGGGCATTCAGTAAGAGAATTCAGTCCTGGCATGACGAACGCCGAATCGCTTCATAGCGACCATTTTATAAACTAAACGTCAGACATTGCTTCTCTTCGATTACGCCAAAAAAATCAAATATAATAAGCATACATAAATAAAAATTAAATGAGTTGAGTAATCTTACACGTTTGGCTAATCGTTCTCGAGATCAATATCACTAAGGAATAATAAATAAGTTATAAGGGGTAGGGGATACGCCAAACTATCGCTACTATCACTCTAATTCCCCGTGAAAGTAGCCAAATCGACGAAATACGACGGTACCTTAAGAGTTGCTACATTCACGGATGTCTCGACGTATACGAAGCGGCGATGATTCTTCGTACGTTATTCCAATGTATTTCTAAATAAGAAAAACGAACAAAATTGTCAAAATTATCGAAACTACAGCGCAAAGATAAACTTCGCGGGGCTCTTTGACGAGCGCAAACGAATTTTCGCGATTAATATGGACGAGGCCAAGTTTCTGAAAAGGTAATTTTACTGACTGACGTTTGATCTGACGTTTTTGCCATTATACATGAAAAATTCGTGAGTTTTCGAATTATTTATTTTTTCGGGTATCAGGAAAGTAAGATCGGGAACACTCGATGTACATCCCACAGAAAAAGCGCTCGTTGTTAATTACGACGTTGAGGCATTTATTCTTGGCGAGCTTGGCGATCCCATGCTTGGCGATCGAAAAGTAATTTTCCCACAATTTGTTAAATCAATTCGACGTCAGGGTCAAAATGAAACATAAGATATTATTGTGTTTTTGCACTTCAGGAATGTCAAAAAATCATAAGATTAAAAAGTCTCAACGACGAGACTAACGTTTCTCTACTGGCCAAGGAAGTTATGGAAAAATGTTTTCTTATTCATGAATCCAAACTCCACGAGGTTGAACAATTGATCTACTATCTACAGAAGCGCAGATTGAATAACGAGGGTTTGTTAACTTTGTGTGGAGGAGTTCCAAATTTTAATTACATTTGACAAAACTGAAAATTTCCATTTTCTTCTATGGGATTATTGGGCAATGAGGTTTTGCCCATCTTTCCTTGATGCCTTTAGATACTTTTTTGTTTTTTAAAGGAAACTCAATGGACAGCAATACTCAACCCGATCGTCCTACATCATCTAACACTGTGAGTTCTGACAATGGCGATATAGAACGAGCTGTTATCAGCAACGTTGAGAGTTATATAGAATTGTTGTACGAGACTATACACGAGAAGATAAAAGGATCCGCATTGATTCTGCGACTTGCCAGAGTCCCGGACAATCTTCTGGAATTAACTAAAAATGGTAAAAACTTGAAAAATATATGAAAAGGACTGAATGGAAAAAGATATTGTTTGAGCGATTTTTTGGCAAGTTTGACCTACATTAATTATATTTTGAAAAATCAAAATTATGGAAAATTATAATTAGACCATGATTATGATTCTTTTAATGGAAAAAATAACAAACAATTTACCTTTGGGACAATTGAAATGAATTTCTACCCGAATTGATAGCTATCCATCTTTCCATGTTTACGAAAAGACTGTAGAAACAATTTTTGACAATGTATAATTTTTAATTGTATAATATAAAAATAACGAATTACCGTTTGTTTGTTATAGAATCTTTGCTAAGTGCTCTGGCCAGAGTTTTGCGAGAAGATTGGAAAAGGAGCATTGAACTCTCGACGAATATTATTTATATATTTTTCTGTTTCTCAACGTACAGCCAATTCCACAATATCGTCGTGGAATACAGAGTAAGATATCGCACATTAGCAACATAATTTTTAGCATCACAAGTCCTTGTGATTTTTTCATTTTTTCGTTCAGATTGGATCACTTTGCATGGAAATTGTCGAGTGCGAGTTGCAACGTTACGACGAGTGGAAGGATGATATGGAAAAGCGTCGACGACAATTCGAGACTACCACTGGTTTAGTTTTATTTCCCTCGACAAACAGCGAGAATAGCACCGACAGAAAGATCAAATTAACCGATGATATATGGAATTCGGAAGGACCACTCGATTATGAGGTAAAACGTCGATCGGACGAATTGAGTTCTCGAATATCCGAGGCTGAGGTAAAACGCATGAAGGAGGAACTTGAGAAGAATCGCAAGAGATTCAAGAGTTTGACGAAAAAGCAGGAACAACTTTTGAGAGGCAAGTTATGTAAAAAAAAAACGCTAAAGTAAGATTTCCGTCGCTGAAATTTAATCGTTGATAATATTTCTCGATTCCTGCAGTTGCATTTTATCTTTTATTAAACATCGCCGAGAGTACGGAAGTCGAGAGAAAAATGCGCAAGCGAAACGTTATTGGTATGCTCATAAAGAGTCTAGATCGGGTTAATACCGAATTATTGATGTTGGTGATTACTTTTTTAAAGAAATTATCGATATTTCGCGAAAACAAGGATATGATGGTGAGTTATCGGATAAGTCAAACGATGTTAATCCTGAATGCGAATGTTTCACGAATTAAGGTAGCTAATGCTATCCAACTACTAAAATAAATGCGTAATGAATCATAGTAATTGCACCACAGCATGTACTCTTAACACAAAAAATCATTACCAGCGAGTTATTTTCAAATTTCATAAAATTGTGGATATTTTTGAAAAGTTGCATTACAGTTATAATGAATTTTTTTCTTGGTTAATCGATAAAAATTAAAAAAAAACACTTTATACCATTAAGCACACATTTTAAATACCTGTCATGTCTCGAATTATGCATATTCACGATAGGCTGATGGCAACATAATTGAGAAATTACCACGACTTCTACAAAACAGTAATACCGATCTCGTTCAATGTACACTTAAACTACTTTTTAATCTTTCGTTCGATACGAAACTTCGAGGAAGAATGATAAGGGTCGGCCTGTTACCAAAATTGGTTAAACTTCTCAGTCAAAGTGAGCTAAATGACCTCTTTTTTTTTTAGCCTTCGGGCATTTTTTTTTTATCTGCACACGATTTGTTTTTAGGTGAAATTAAGAACAAAACTACGATATTGGGACTTTTGTATCACGCTAGTATGGACGACAAAGTTAAATCGATGTTTGGCAATACGGATTGTATGCCAATGGTCACTGACATGATTCTCGAGACGGAGGACGAACGCGTCAAGCCGGAACTCATAGCGCTGTGTATAAATTTGGCTGCGAACAATAGAAATGCTCAGCTAATGATTGAGAATAATCGTTTGCAGGGATTAATACACAAGGCATTTAGAAATCAGGATCCTCTGATAATGAAAATGATACGAAATATATCACAGCACGACTCGACCAAAGAACACTTTGTGGTGGGATTATAATTTTTTGTGTTTCTCTATAAAAGATTCGACATTCTATAAAATGTTAATTGGTCATTAGGAATTTGTTGGTGATTTCGCTATGGCGTTAAATCAATCAGACTCGCAAGATTTTGTATTGGAAATTGTCGGCGTCCTTGGAAACTTGGCATTACCGGATTTGGATTATTTTCAAATACTCCAACGTTGCAATCTCATACCTTGGATACGAAACAATTTAGTTCCCGGTAATTAAAGATATTATTTACTTTGTTCTGGTAATCGAGACGCGTTTCTCCCTCTTTTCGTTTTCGCAATTTCCGTTTTTCTTTCTTCCCAGGAAAAGTACAGGATGACCTTGTTCTCGAAGTCGTCGTTCTACTTGGCACGGCTGCCTGTGACGAAGATTGTGCTCGACTATTGTGCAAGGCAGATATTTTATTATCACTCATAGAGTTACTAAAAGGTTCGAAATCATGATGTTCCGAAGTATATTTAAAGCTGATTTTTTTATTTTCATTGTCTAATTACTGTTTTTTTTCGTTTCCGTTCACGATATATTGCACTGCCAGTAGAAATTTTAACTTTAATTCAGAGTTTTTTCGAATGCAATTTAAAAATTAGATTTTGCTTATTTTCAATTTTATTATCTAAACCTTTTGTCACCTATAAAGAATTTCGATAATAACGTTTACAGCTAAACAAGAAGATGACGAAATCGTTTTACAAATAATCTACGTATTCTATCAAATATCAAAACATGATTCCACGAGGGATTACCTGATCCGTGAGACTGGTAATGGTAATTGAACATTTTTGCTTCGATCATATAGACTCTTTATTTGCAAAAAAAAACTTTTAAATCGTTCTTCGTACATAAATGAATTGAAGCCAAATTTGTCAATTTTCTATTGCAGAAGCTCCGGGATATCTGATAGATCTGATGCACGATAAGAATCCAGCGATCCGTAAGGTTTGCGACGCTTGTTTGGATGTGATTGCTGTGAGTAATTTGCAAAATATTAATTTTTACGCTATTTATTAATACTTGTTCCTTCATCTGCGAAATATCCGATCCATCGATTTTTTAGAGAAATCCTTAAAAAGCCGAACTTCCGGTCCTTTTATCCTACTGATACCATTACCACTCCCGCAGTACCCCAATTTTTGTTTAAAAATATGTTTACACAATCAGATGTGCGATAAGGATTGGGCAACTCGTATCAAAGTCGAAAAGTTTCGTTCTCACAATCAGCAATGGCTCGAAATGGTAGAATCGATAACCGTTGATAACGCTAATCATTTGGTGGTTGACGAGGATGACAGTTTGACACCGTTTATGAGCGGTGAATTGCTCAGGCATACAATGTTATTTCCCTCAGGTGAAGGCCAAATCGCTATTTAATTTTAATATTTATGTAATCGCTTATCAGTACCACTCTAAACTATTGTACAAATTGAAAATGCTTTATTCAATCCACTTTGTCAAACAGGTAATCCCGCCGCTTTCAATACAGACGATGGTGAACTAACAACGAAGAATTCTTCAGATTCTTCGGAAAATCCGAGTCGTCCTATCAGCCGGTGAGTATTAATTAATCAACGAAATGATCACGAGTTATATCTCGTACCGAGGACAAATTAATTATCACGTAAATTTTGTATTCCATGCACACGCAGATACAGTCGTGATCTCGACGAGATAAGCGAATTGATGGCACGTTCAAAATCTCGTATGTCCGTAGGTTCCGGGATAGAGGATCTTTATCACAATACAAAAGTTAAGTTCACCGAGTCCGAAACCTCCCACGTACTAATATGAACTCACTAAAAACACATATATATATATATATATATATATATATATATGTATATATATATATATATATTGCGAATATTTATGGGAATGACATAAAGATAAAAGGCAAAAAACACAAATACACTTACACTCACACACTCATAGGAGTATCGAATTTAGCAAAAGTGTCACGCTTTGTTTTTTCCATAAGGTACTAGCTTCATCGAGGCGTTTATTTTTCATCTCACGAGGTATAAAACACGTCTCGATATCGCATGCACACTTTTCTTAGTCATGATTTACACATAGAGTTAAAAAAAAATGAAGAAAAAATCATTAATGATCTCAGCGTCCAGTATTTAGTGCCTTTTCGTTCAATGGGTGAAATATCGCGTTTTTTTTTTTTTTTTTCATAATTGACCGAAAAAAAAGAAAACAAAGATAATTTCGTTGCGTATATCGTCCTGGTTTTTTGCTCTATGTACGCAATTCCTCCGTGTCTCTGTAGTCGAATGAATCGCAAACGACGACGTAATTTACGTGAGCAATTTTGTTCGCGTTTCAAACTAGTCATAAATGACGTAACAATTGATACGAAGATGCGCCGAAGAGAGGCATAAGGTACAATTTAACGTTGCTAAACCACATTGCTGCGTCGTCGGATTCACACAATTCTTTGTACCTCGTTTTCATCAGATCTCGCGAATTCTGTTTTACGGTTTTTTTTAAATGTAATTTATTAGATACAATATTATATATAGAATATATTGAGATGAAGAAAAAAACAAACGCTACTCAGGCTCGAAGACCAATCGAGTTGATAAAAAAAAAAATCAACAAAAAATCGATATATTATACATAGTTAATTATTTATGTCAGTACCGTTTGTATATTATACGTGCTTGCCATTCTTATTTTGTGATATTCATAAGTGGATATATATATATATATAGATTTATTATAGAAAGTAGATTATCTATTTAAAAAAACAAAACACGAGTTTATTGAAAAATTCTTGGCTTTTTATTAGAGCTCAAACTTTTACGTATAATGCATTCGCCGCTCGTTTGGAAGACGGTTGTATAGCTATTATCACCGTCGGTGAAAAAATTGTGCTCTTTCAGGCCCCAACTCACTGGACTGTCAGCGAAACCCTGTACGTGTAAACTCTTCCATGGCGTTGTATCCTTCGCAAGGGCGAAATCTCTCATGGCATTGTAGATTCTCGTTACTTTTTTACGTGTAAACAATCCCGTACACTCTATATATTGTATCTGGTCTACGCGAGATTTGTGCGTCGGGCATGTGTAAGTATTCACGTAATCATCTTCTTTTTCATTCGTCCTGAAATATTTTTTATCTCTCTTATCTTATTCAAATACTTGTTACGAATCCTCAATTTCCGATATTTAACGGAGATAGGCTAATTATCTAATTGTCGATTGTCATATTGGAAATGTTTAAAAATCGAGTGAAAATTCTCATCAAAACTCCTTTTCGGCGGGGAAATGTTCAAAATAATATGCAATTGAAAATGTGTCGATCAATGAAAAGATATGTTCACCCATTTCTGGTATCAATAAGACTTACGTATCACCACCGATACTGAAAATTCCAAGCCACTCGAAAAATTCATCGAGATCACAGGGATCTTCGACATTCGGGACGAAAATTGATCGTTCCATTCGTTGTGTAAAAATTTGATTGCACAACGATGTTGCGTAACCACGATTGTGAAACCATGCTGCAACGGACGATGGACATAACTTTTCCTCTGTAATATTAAATTCTATTATCCAATAACTCGCTGCATGATTATACGGATTAAAATTCAGAAAGAAAGCCTGAACTTACGGGGTGGATCCCAAGCTAGAATAACGTTGAAAGTTTCGTCGAGATTTTCTTCCAAACACGAACGGGCTCGTTCGTAATTCTTCTTGCCCGGTACAAAAGCTTCCTCGTTCAAATTAATAGTCACGACTATCGACAGGGTGTACGCGTAAACCGGGAAAAAAGTAAAATTTTTCAAGTGGAATTTAAGGAAATTCCATCATAATTTTGTTGTTGTATATAAATGTCTTTTTCTTCCGTAAATGTATCGAAGGAACTTTCACAATTTCAATGATCGATCATTTATTTTTTTTCCTAAAATCGATATATATATATTCGCAAGTGTACATCATTTTTTTCGTACATTATTCCCATGAAATTGGCAAATGACCAACGAGTTGCGTTTTCTCTTCGTATCAAAGACTCGAATTGCGTCGTTCATCACAGTTTGTTTCGTACAAGAGTACAAGACTAGTTTACAAAAATAAAAGTTCATTCGTTATCGGGAGAATCTTGTTGAAATATTCGTTAATTTTCATCACTCTGCTCTGGAGCCATGGCACCAGGCTGAAGGAACAGCACGGGTCCCAAAGCAATAATTTAAAAAATAACGTAACGTGACGTATAAATCCAAACAAGGAAATAAATATCTCGTTGAGATCAAGTATCGTTCCCCTAAACAAAAAGTATCGCTTAGACCGTTCCTCTCGTGTGTGAACGATTCCCTGAGACATCGACTCCGCAAAAAAAAATGCACAAGCGCGTTGGTAAAACAATTGTAAAAAAGAAACGTAAGAATGAAAAAGAAGAAATCGTTGACTATTACGCCAGTGATAAAGTTGGACTTGTGTCCAGATCGACATTGTTGATTCTCAATTCTTCTCTGAACAATTGTAATTCCTCGCTGGATATTCCCTGCCAGCCCTCGAGTTCCGAGATCCGTCGTAAATTTTCACAATTTTGCATTAACAAACGCACCGTTCTCATCGACAAGTCGTCGCTGTAAAGTATCTTGAGCTCCTCCAGTCTCGTCAAAGGATTTAGCGAGAAAACTTTTTTCATCGTGGTATCACCGATACCGGTGGACGATCCGAGTTGTATGAATTTCACGTTTATACAGTGGGATAACAAAAATTCTAGATGCACACTCGCACAATCAGCAACGCATTTTATACGCTCGAGACATTTGAAAGGTTCTATCGACAATTTCCGAAAATGCGTCGACGTATGATCCAAAAGTTCACAATTGTAGAACGTTAAACTTCTTATTTCCGGACAAAATTGACTTATATAAACGAGCGCGCTTCTGTCAATCTCGTCAACGTGCTCCAAATGTAGACTAGTTATTCGACCGTTCGTTAGTTCCAAAAGCGTCTTAACCCGATCGGCATAAAAATAACACGAGAGCAGTTTCAATTCCGTGAGATTTTCCAGCGCGGCTAGTACGGTAAGATCGCTTATTCTCTCGTCGCACATTAGCGATATTTTAGTTACGTGAGTGCACATACCGATCAAAAGGTACAAATGATTCATCGCTACGTTGCGTGATTCGAAAGCACGTAGATGCAATTGTTTCGAGTAATTATCGTCATTGCCGTTCAATCTCGCGCGTATGTGCTCCAAAACATCGCCAATCTCGTGACAACGACCGATATCCTCGAGTCTCGAGTGTGCCAGAAGTAAATTAGCATAACCAACGACCGAGACCGATGTACGGAAGAGCTTGACTTCCCGTAAAACGCACGATGTCGAGAGAGCGGCGATACTACGATCGGTAACCGATCGCGATGCTGTAACATCGAGATAACGGAGCTTCGGACAATTTTGCGCTACAGCCGAGATAATATTGTCGGTACAGTCGAAACAGAGTGTGAATGAAACGAGATTTGGCATTGTCGCGACCCCATTTATAATTATTTTCTCGATATCCGATGTTCTCCAGCCCGCTGAACCCGAGCCAAGATCCAATATCTCAAGACCCGTCATATTATGCAAATTGTTGTACAATACGTGGCGCATTATTTTCGGCCATGCGGCAAATTCGATAGAGCGTAGATTATCATGTACGACAACGTCGATGAGACTGACGATGACGTTTACTTCGGACAAAAAAACTCCAATCGGTAAAAAGTCGTTGTACGAATTCTTCGTTTCATTGATCAAATGCATTATTGATTTCAGTGCTTCAATTGCCATTTTGTCGTAAAGATGCCAAGGCACACTGGAACTTAGACGATACTTCATCGATTTTAGCAGATCACTCAGCGTCTTTAGGCCTAGATCAGGATCTTGCTGTGATATCTCCCTTATAGGCTTTATCAAATTTTTACCGAAAGCCGTTACATATCTGCCGACGGAGCGAAGCGCCAGCTCCTCCAGCTCTGGCGCTTTATGCTTCCTGGGCATTTTTTGTATTCTTCTTTAAAAAATTTTAAAGATTTTTTCCTCGCTCTTGTTTAGTGAATTGCACTCTCGCGGGGGTGGACTTACCGTAACGCGAGTGCGCCTTACGATCGAAGAATGTCTCTTTACCCTCTAATCCAAGTTTCTGATAATCTTCACGAAGCAGAGAGAGTATTAGATGTCCAGTGGGAGAAACGCAGATCAAGTTATGAGCGTCGATCTTTCTGCCAATTGTCAGTAGAGTTAGCTCCCCTGAAAATTTATATTGTTTCTATTATCATTTGATGCACCGATTGGATACTACAGAAAAATGATAAAATAATTACTCATCGGAATATATTTGTCAAGATTCTGAATTTTAATTTTCTTAGACATTACAGGAGCATTAAGGACTTATTGGAAAGGAAATCTTACATCCATTACAAATCTAAGATCCCTTAAATGCAAAAGTGAATAACAAAATGAAAAAAAAAAACATTTTCAAATTCCTTCAGTTCCAATACTGTTTACAAATTTGCATTAAAAATATGCATACGAGTGTTTATTAATCCTAGATCCTTTAACCTTTCAATAAAAAATATAATTCATATTACAAAGTGTCCTTAACTGGAGCTTTCACTTCAAAAAGATTCAAAGTACTCCGATAATATAAACTAACAAAATCAAGAGCATCGTCAACATTTTTGGCAAAGAACATTGAACATGGACTAGTTTCAAACACCTATACATCTAATGTCTTTGATATACAATAATTTGAGTTAGTGTTCACGTTGCAGACCACCACTGCATTTCAAATTCGCTGTAGAATGACATAGGACACGGACAAATTTAAAAGAAAAACCTTTAACTCACCTTTCTTAACAAAGGCTTCAATGAACTCTCTGTTGACGAGTTCGTGAGCTCTTACATCAACGATTTTGTAATAATCACTGTCGTCCAGAAGACTGTCACGAAGATCTTCGGGAAAGCTGTTTGTGTCAGGAAGCACGATAGACACCTGGCAAAGATCCAAAAAGTACCAGACGAAAATTACGTAAAAAAGCAGAACATTGAAGGTGCGCGATATAACCCCTAAGGCCTTCGCGCCTGACGCGCAATAACCAAGAGAAAAAAAGAAAGGAAATAGCAAAAAAAAAAACACACTAGGAATATTTATGACTTACCGAATGATTAAAATAATGAGAACTGACAGCTAACGGAATCTCCTTCATCCGATAACTCGCTCGTTCGATCTCGAAATGATGCTCCGGAGCCTTGAAGTCCCATATTTCCGGGCACAACATTTGTACGAGCGCGATATAATTCACGAACGCGACAATTTGCCGAGAACCGTCATATGCACCGCGTACAAATGCTGAATGCAAAACTTTTTTCCCCCTCGGAGTGTCCCTTCGCTATAATTCCAATGTTGCAGAGACGCATACAAAAATGAAGGAGGGGAAGACATTAAGAGCACGTGTTCTCTAATGCGTCGTGCGGGGTCTCTCCAGCTTATGCCACAAAATTTCTATGATTTTACGTTTTTAACGTACCCGGGCTTCGGTAGCGCAGTAGGCAGCGCGTAAGTCTCATAATCTTAAGGTCGTGAGTTCGATCCTCACCCGGAGCATAATTTTTTGCATTTTTTTCCCTTCATTTAACTTTCTTGACAACGCGCTCGCACAGACATAAGATAATTGAGATTTTTTTTTCCAATATTTGAAAAAAAAAAACTCCAATTATCAATTTTTCGCATGTTTTATTCTATTTATAGCTTTTTTTCGATATTATTCGAGAGCGACGTGGAAATCTTAATTTTTGTGAGAGGTATTTATTTACAGTATTACGAGATGAACAATTCATAAAAAACGGTACATAAAGAATTATCTTAAACGTAACGACTTATTTGCGTCTTCGACGCGGTTCGTTGGGATTTTTCTTCATCCAATACTTGACACCGCTTCCCGGACGGATTCCCAACATAGCGGACTTAGAATTAACGTCACGCATGACGAACGGCGAGTAACCGGCTATGTAATCATCGTTTAGAGGATCATTTTTCATGCGTGCCAGGCGACTGGGTCTCTGATCAGGTACAGGTTGATCCTCGCAGAGAATCGGATTCGTCGCGTGCTTTCCACCTTTTGGCGTTGGCAATGAAAACTTTAAAAAAAAAAGGCAACGATTATAATCTATATTTAATTATTTTTTTAGAACACTCCAATAATAAAGTAAGAAAATATTGTTATTTTATCATTCAGACATTTTTATTTATACTCATCTAAGAAAAAAAAATCTGCGAATAAACGAATAAATTAATAAATTACCCTCTTTCCCTTTGACGATAATGGTTTTCGCAAATTAATGTGAATTTGTTGTTTGCCTTCATCATCCAGTGAGACGGCAACTTTCTTCAGTGTTTTGAGACCGCACGATGGACAAAATACCTTCGTCATGATGCTCGTAGTTTTGAAGCAAGCGTAACAACGAAATATGAAAGTTCTCATTTGCTTGATTACACGTCCATCGAGCGCTGCGACACTCAAACCGATCTGCATCAATACATTTTGCATCGCGAAATCGGTCGTCATACAGGCAACAATCGCTGGTTTCTCCGTAACAATGTCAGAGTCCATTGATTTTTTTGCTTTCGCGAGGTTACCTACGATAATTATTTCGTACTGTATTATTTTTCATAATTTTTTTTACTCGACGTGAAAGAAGTGCAAAAAAAAAAACCTACTCGGGGTTATCCATCCACTGTTATCACTGTCCTCGTCATCCTCCTCGCTCCCTCCATCGCCGGAATCGTCGTTGCTCTCAAAATCTGGATTAATTGGAGCCAGAATATCCTCGACTTTGTGCTCACCCTCAATTTCAAATTCGTCGTGATTGCAATTTAAGCTCTTAAATTTAGAAGCAAGATCATCGGTATCAGGCTGATCGACGTCCGACACAGCGGTCAAATAATCGGACTCGTCCGCCGAATCTGAGGAATCCAAAGGGCTAAATTCTTCATCATCGTTAGTTTCCTCTCGATTCAATTTTATGTCCTCAGCCTGTTCTATAACTCCTATTTTATTTTCTTCAGGCTCCCTCTCTTCCTCCTCGTTTTCACTATCAGATTCGGTGTCTTCATTGGCTCCGGGAAGGTAAAAGCCAGTTATACTCTTTGGATGCTCCAATGGTTTCCCTTTAGTCGCATTAATAGTTCTTGGTATAGCAGGTGCATGTTGGAGATGAGAATTACCCACATGTTCTTTTTCCAATTGATACGTTAATGCTATAACTTTAATATCAGTTGCCGAGAGACTCGTGTAATCTCCAGTTTTTTTGGCAAATTCGGTGACTGCAAATAATCAAGCAAGCAATTATTATTATGATAATTAATAATATTCTACATTTTTGCCCCGCAATGCACGGAAAGATTAATAATTTACATTATGAAGTACAGAAGTTATGAAGTACATATGCAGTTACAAATAATGGTAATGATATAAAATAAATAATAAAAAATGATTGGAAGAAATAAACAAGGAATACTTTCTTCAAAGAATCGAGAGATGCCCACCTCTGGTTGCAAAAAGCTGGTATACAAATTTTGACTCCGAAATATAGTTGAGTATTTTAAATGGTCACAGAAATATACAGAAAATATTGTTCTTACCAAACTGAATATTTTCTGTGAAAGCATCTTTGATCACCAAGTCATACGGTAGTACAACCAACCTTCGAAGTTGTCTCTTGTTTTTGATCTCATTAATGACATTCTCTTCTGTGATAATGTTGACACCAATGTCCTGAAATATAAATTGCATAAATTTGACAAATTCATTAATTGAAAATTGCGTAGACCACGTGCTAATGACAATATCGGTATTCATCCTTAACCTCATTGTGTAGACAATTCCTTATATAATAATATAGTATAATGACTACTAAATTTTTTCTTGACATTCTCCAATTACCTGTAACGGTATGTTCCTGATGAACGCACTGGTATCAACAACCAAATATTTAACTTTACTGTCAACGCTCATTGTTGCAAAATTGTAAACATTTATCGATAATGCTTCAGGATTGCCGTGACTATAGCCACAATGTCTGAAGCTCCGGAGCGGTACAACCAGTCATGCCAATTTAAGCAATCCGCGGCAATCCAATTAAAAAACTGGTCTAAATGATTTTTTACATTAAAGATTAACGACATTTACAACTTTTATCCTACGATTAAGAATAATTTTTGATAATTATTGTTTTGTAATCAATAGTACTATTGCTTTAAGAGAAATTTCGAATTAGAATTGTCCTAGTTCCGCACAAGGAATTTTATTTTCCAATTATGATAAAGTTGACAAGCCTGCGTCCTCTGGCTGCCCAAGAAAAGTTTGACGTCGTATTGTGGTAACTATATGGCAAAATGGTGGCCGACCGAAAGTTAATGTGAGTTAAAAGTTCAATGATAACGCAAAAAAGGAGTATTTCAACGAATAAATCGTTTACTTATTCGTGCGATGCTTCGCGTTCGAAGTTTTACAAGAAACTCGTCGGTTACACTTTAGGTTCGTACTTGTAAAGATTTCGAATGGTTAAAGAAAAAGTGAACTAATGTGCGCCACGGAGTGAGCAAAGATTCACTCACAAAGCATATACACGAATGACAGGATCATAATTACTCCAAAATACACGTCCAAATCCTTATGAATTCTCTCTGTGTACAATTTTCCTTTCTTTCTTACTTTCCGCTCAATTTATTGTGCTTTAAGTGCTTCACGTTTGACAACTGTCTCTCGTACAAATTCCAAAAACATTTCGCATAATTTCGTCACGCTGTTGAAGATTGTATTTAACAAACACAACGATAAACTGACGCGAAGGTTCTCCCGTTTCGTGCTTCAATGAAGTACAATTTAATTTTTCAAAACGAGACTTAAAGAGTTTTCTAAAAACTTTTATAGTTCATGCAACGTAGTTTTATGATGACACATACTTACGTCCAGTTATCTCCTGTGTATTGATATGATAAGCGCACATTGGACTTTTGTTTTTGATATTGTCCCAACACAGAATGGTATGCAGTAAATTTTCAATACCATACTTATTTTGATATCATAATATCGGGCAAAATCTCTTTTACAGGTGTTTCCAGTTGTCGGCTGGTTTAATTTGTGTTAAATAGTAAAGATCCAGAGGAAAGATGTAAATTGATAAAAATAGGCTTGAAGATTCTAAGTTCAAATTATTAAGAAGAACCATATTCTGGAATGGAAATTAGCAATATTTTTATGGCTTACCGTGTTTCACAAATCTATCTAGTTTTTGGTTAGCAGTGTTTAACCTTGTCCTAACGCTATATTAAATTTTGGTACTATACAAAATATTATTGTCTGCCAATTCTATTGATATTTAGGAATGAGCATTATTGGTACTATATCTAAGATGAATGACGGAAAGTCTGATATGTTTTAATTTTAGATCTGATGTAGGCAGAAAAATAATAAGTCTGAATTTCAGGTAGATTCTTGAAAGGCTGTTGACTCAGAAACGGATAAGGTTCCAGAAATGATCACACACGCTCTTAAGAAAATAATGATCAATAACTGTGAAAAAAAAATATCAATTACTTTATAAAATTAAACAATCAATCAGACTGAAAATGTTCGTGTTTTTACATTATTCATAACTATATTGTTATAAAATAATTTCAAATGGTTTTTTCAATAAAAAACCATTTGAAATTATTTTTTGAAAGGTTGTGGCACAATTGCCACAACCTTTGGTGCTTTCGCACTGTTTCACAATTTAAAATATGATGTAGCAAATTCAAATAACTGTATTATTGCAGGTGTTAAAGTTGTTCTGGGAAAGAGCAATATTATGATCACTTGCCTAGGATAAGTTTGTCAATCTACCCTCAGAAGAGTCAGTACAATGTCTCATTGCGACAGCGAGGCAGGAACACCAGGATTCCATCAGCTCAGCATAACGAGTGAGAAAAGCATAGATTTTTATTTAAAATACCAATTTATTTAATAAAATTACAAAACCGTCAATGATTATTATAGCTGTAATATGTAATTATAAAAATAAAAAATTATGTTACACCGGAGCGATCTTTAAAAAAAAAAAAAAAATGTCTGTAAATTTTTAGTCGAAGCTGCTGTACTGAGAAGCTCGTCGTTTCTAAAGCCCAATCCTTACATCGAATTCTCGGTGGATGACAAAAGTCCACGAAAGACGGAAGTCTCAAAATCCACTTATCAGCCAAAATGGAACGAAGAATTTACAATTCTCGTTACACCTTATTCCCAGCTTCATTTTCGTCTATTGGACCACAGTACTTTTCGCAAGGATACTATGATAGGAGAAAAGCGTATAAGCCTCTTTCAAATATTGTCACATTACAACGGCAAATTGGACAATCTCGAGTTGACGCTCGATCTAATGAACGAGAGCAAGCACGATTCGCAGCTATCAAAAGTCGGTGAATTGGTTACACTTTTTGATGGTTTGAAGATCGACATGACCGGTGTCACGCCACCAATGGCAAACGACCAAACGCGTTCGTCACATTGTTCGATAGCCGGTGCTCCGTTGCCTCTAGGTAAGTTTTTACAGAAACAAATTTTTAAACTTCCTGCGTTTAAAATCAAACGATCTTAATCACACATCTCCGTCTGCAACAAATAAGTCATACAAATTTTTATCTGCAATTTCCCTCAAAGATTGGTGAGATTTAGCATTTTTGGCCGTCCAATTTATCACAGGTGCCTCGAACAGCGATTCGACGAACAATCGTAGTATTCTGAACGGAGGAATACGAGCTTTGATGCGTGGTCAAGGTACGGAAAATACAGCACCGTCGACCGTTCAACCGTTAATGGTACAACGAAGTTCTTCGAACATCCTTCACGATCCTGTTTACAATGCCGTAGTCGGTGGGGCGAATAATGGTCACAGCAGTGGCCAAATCGTAGAAACCGGAAATGACGTTGTTTCGAACGATACGGCAAATAATCACAATTCCCTTGTCGCAAATAACGCATCATTGGCGATCGCACCAACGATTCAACCTGCGCCCGAAGCAGGCTCGTCGGTTCTCGCGGTCGAGGGTGAAAATGCTACACCAGCCGAGGAACCACTCCCGGCTGGTTGGGACATGAGGTACGACATATATGGACGGAGATATTACGTTGATCATAATACCCGTAGTACCTCGTGGGAGAGACCACAACCATTGCCACCCGGATGGGAAGTACGTCGCGATCCACGAGGGAGAATTTATTACGTCGATCATAACACTAGAAGTACAACGTGGCAGAGGCCAAACACCGAGAGGCTTCAACACTTTCAGCATTGGCAGGGCGAACGGCAGTATGTTGTTCAACAGGGCAACCAACGTTTTCTTTATCCTCAGGTTTGTACGAAATTCTAAAAATTTTATTTCATTCCGATTACACTCTCGAACTTTCAATTTCATTAGGCTCACGGCGGTCAACCTGTCGTTGCTGCTGGACCCTCGATCCCTACCGTCGACGAGGATGATGCACTTGGGCCTTTGCCCGCCGGTTGGGAAAGACGAAAGCAACCCGAGGGCCGAGTTTATTACGTTAATCACAAGAATCGTACGACCCAGTGGGAAGATCCTCGTACACAGGGACAAGAGACGGGCATTGACGAGCCGCCGTTACCGGACGGTTGGGAAATTCGTCTTACCGAAGATGGTGTTCGATATTTCGTCGATCACAATACCAGAACTACCACATTCCAGGATCCGCGGCCAGGAGCACCGAAAGGGTAATGTTACAAATGTTTTTCATCTATTTCACTTCCTCACTTACCAATTCTCCCGTGTGTTAAAACATCGATTTGTCAACTATGAAATTTTTATATTAGACCGAAAGGTGTTTTCCGCGTACCAAGAGCGTACGAGAGATCATTCCGTTGGAAGCTTTCGCAATTTAGATTTTTGTGTCAAACAAACACGATGCCCAATCACATAAAGATCAGCGTCAGTAGACAAACGCTTTTCGAAGATTCTTATCATCAAATAATGAATGCCGAGGCTTTCGCGCTACGTCGAAGATTGTATATAATCTTTAAAGGGGAGGAGGGTCTCGATTACGGCGGAGTATCGAGGTAAGAAGGAAATTCATCTCACATACATATACGATACAGTTCATATGATATAAAAAAAATTGTAGATCATCGATAAGATCGTTTTAAAACGCTCGGAATATATATGTATATTTGTATCTTATCAGGGAATGGTTTTTCCTATTGAGCCACGAGGTACTAAATCCGATGTATTGCCTCTTTGAATATGCGAACAAGAGCAATTACAGCTTGCAAATAAATCCAGCGTCGTACGTCAATCCGGATCATTTGCAGTATTTCAAATTTATCGGCAGATTTATCGCAATGGTACGGATTTTTATTGATAATCTCATGGATTACAATATAGCAATGAAGTGAAAATAAACGTTAGCAAAAAATACAAATTTCAGGCTCTTTATCATGGACGTTTCATATACAGCGGGTTTACGATGCCTTTTTACAAGCGTATGCTGAACAAAAAATTAATCATGAAAGACATCGAGTCTATAGATCCGGAATTTTACAAATCTCTCGTGTGGATAAAGGAGAATAATATCGACGAATGCGGTCTAGAGCTCTATTACAGTGTTGATTTCGAGATTTTGGGTCAGGTGATACACCATGAATTGAAGGAAGGTGGCGATAAAATCAGAGTCGTGGAAGAGAACAAGGAAGAGTATATAAGGCGAGTTGAATATTATTCACTGCTTTTCATTACTGTTATTATTTAAAAATCGTCGATCACAAATTTCATCAAAATTTCTTATGAATTTTTCAACTAAATTCGTTGCTAGTTATCCATGCTGCTTGTTAAATAACTAGTTAATAAATACTTTTAACAGGCTAATGACTGAATGGCGAATGACGAGAGGAATCGAGGAACAGACAAAAGCTTTTTTGGAAGGTTTTAACTCTGTCGTACCTCTGGAATGGCTCAAGTACTTCGATGAACGAGAACTTGAACTCATGCTCTGCGGTATGCAGGAAATTGACGTTGACGATTGGCAACGAAATGCTATTTACAGGCATTACACGAGAAACAGCAAGCAAGTTTTGTGGTTTTGGCAGGTACGCATTCACCAGAAAATCGCTGGTTAAGGGCTCAGCGATAAAAACGTTTTTTTTATTTTTCGAAAAAGAATTGTATTCCGGCCCCATTTTAATGTTAATGTTTATTCCAGTTCGTGAGAACCACTGATAGCGAAAAACGGGCAAGGTTACTACAATTCGTCACAGGAACGTGTCGCGTACCGGTCGGTGGATTTGCGGAATTAATGGGTAAGTTATCGAGACAAAAATTCAATATTTATCAATCACAATTGAATTTTGTCTGAATTCGAAAAATTTACAGGAAGCAACGGACCCCAAAGATTCTGCATCGAGAAAGTCGGCAAAGACACATGGCTACCAAGGTCTCACACGTGTTTCAATAGATTAGATCTGCCACCATACAAGAGCTACGACCAAATGGTAGAAAAGCTGAATTACGCAATCGAGGAAACCGAGGGTTTCGGTCAGGAATAGTATCGTCGATTGTGAAAGAGGTAAAAACAGAACGAGCGTTCAAGCGATAATGAACTGTTGGTAGTTATAGAGAAGAGGCGGAAAAATCATTGTAGGTCGCCTTTCACCGTTCACCAAGGTTGGTGATATCTTTGTTTTCTGATTGACGATACTGATGGATCGTAAAAGAGTCGCCTAGTGAAGGGTGTAAAAAAATGGAGACGAACGTTCTGCGATGTATAAATATTACATAATTGACTGTCGTAACTAATGGATTTCTGAGAATAGGAGATAATATCTATCTATCGCGTCTCTTGCAAAATGAGCAAAAGATACGTAGTTACATAGCCAAATTCGGACACTCCGGTTGTTGGCAAATTGTGAGAATGAGGCCAAAAAAATGAGAGAAAAAAAAACGCCAATTGAAGGTCTCTAGTGAAGCACGTCCGGTGTGCACAGAAAATATCAATAAAATGCCCAAACACTTCCGACACTTTTGTTCCTAAAATTTCGTGATTTGGTGAAGAAAAAAAATCAACAAAAAAAAGTACTAGTAGATAGCTCAGGCCCGGTACCAGACGACTACTTCATTTTATGGGCAAGTAGGCAATTGTCACAAACTTGAATACCCAGTTTGATCAAACGTTCACCGAACTCGATTATTATTCGCGAACAACAACAAATGTTTGCAAGCTACACTCTCTTCTGTACTCTGACGTTTTTATTACTTTGCCGGTGTGGGCCTCTGTTCGTCGTTCGTAGGGATTTGTCGTCTCGATTGAAATTTATTTCGGTAAATATGCGATTGTATATAATGGAGTTAGACATAACTGTGGTATTTATCGTGTCGTAGGTACGTGACAATTTTATACACTGTCTGAGGGAAAAAAACGCGTCGTTTATGATTTTTTTTTCTTCTAACAGAACTATTGAAAATGCAGGATATATTGGAAAATAGTGTGGCAAAAGAGAAAAATAAATAAAAGAATCTACTTATGCAAATTTAGGGGATCACACAGATTAGCGTTTGTAGAATAACACAATCGCACTTGGTGCTCGGATAGTGATGATAAAATTGATTGCTCGTTTACGGCAAGTTATTTGTATATATGTTTACATGCACATGCGATATATATATATATATATATAAATGCTTGTGTATATATTACGAGAATGTATGTGAATTGTCTCCGGACTTGCGAATATTACTTTTTATCATTTCGACAATTTTTCGTTCGTACTACCGAGAGTCGATGCAATTTCCACATGTTTTTTCACATACTTTATAAAATCTGCCGACTCTCGTTTTGCGAAAAACAAATTGTTTGCAAATGACAGCTATATCCGTCGACGGAAGAGTGAATGAGATCGTGTTTGAATTTAAAAAAATACCAGGATCCTCTACCGAGAGCAATATGCCGGGATGTTATCGAAAATAGTATTGAAAGGAAAAAAAATGAAAATGGGACAGCTCTGTGAATTTATTTTCTGAATAATTTACTATAGTTTCTGTGCGACGCCCTTTTTGCCTGATCAATCGTTCAACATGTTGTAATTGTACCATTGTCAATCCAGGCTTCTTCGAAGTGATAGACTAAAAAAACGTACATGTTTCACTCAAAGACCGCGTGGTCGATAAACACACAGAGAGAGAAGAAAAAAACAAAATGGCAAACACTCGAAAAAGCGTCGTGCGTCGTGAGATCCGAATTGTGTAAAATACGCCAAATGTGAAGAGCTCATAATTGCCATTAAGCATTGCTATTACTTCCGGGGTAAAATCAATAGTGCTTGTGAACAAAAATTATTTTTGCATACCTCGTTGACTTTCCAAACTCAAGCGAGATTATTAATGCTGAATTTTATTTGCATAATGCATCCATAACATGTAAAAAAAATTCAAAATCATACATTTATGACAGTGCATTTTAGTTTAAATCAAATTTTTAAAACGATACATCACTGTAACTTTTTTTTCAAATTCAACTCGTAACGCATTAAAAAAATAAATTGTTTTGGTCATTGTAAAAAGCACTTTGTGAAATCTCTAAGTCGCATTTTCAACAAAAATTCTCATGTAATAAAACAATTGTATTTGCTAAATCTATTTTAGTATCTGTTGTTTAAACAAGCGGCTGTGTCTTTCAACAAAAGAAACTATTAAAGTGCATTGTTAATCCATAATATCATTTAACATGTTAAAGGCCATGTTATTTAAACACACTATACAGCATTAATAACATCGATCAAGCATTGGAAAGTCGAAAATTAATTGTTTTCTTGTTCGCCACCGATTTAAAGCAGGAAGTAGTAATAATACTTTCGGTAATTCGACAGGATATGGTGACAAATTGCTACTGATACATTTAACATGGCCAAAATCGCATAGGATTCTTCCAGCCTTGTGATATCCTTAGCAATAAACAGAAGTTTAAAACAATATGGACGACGATATACGATGATTATTTTTTAAAAATCACGCGAACAGTTTATACAGTGAACACGAAATATTGTTATATCAACACCTTTCTCGTCGTTAATATTCTTTTAATTCGAATCACACACTACCAACACTCTACATATTGCAGCCCACGAAACACAGATGGGAAGGAGGGGCGAGGGGAGATGAAAAAAGAAAGAAAAAAGAGGCCCAGTTGCGCATAGAATCATATTTATTAGACTGTATATATACATATGTGCCGTGTACAGTATATAACTATATACAATAAATAAAATTAATTTACGGTTGGAAAATTCCTGGTATCGTATTATCCGTTTATTTCTTCATCGACATATCTTCTTCTCATATCCCGTCTGGATTATCTCCACATGCGTGGAATACAGACTGGTTTTTAAATTTTATACACCTACATTGTTACAAAACTACTAGAAGTAACGCCGAATTTATCATTATAATTTCGGATTGAAATTAAAGTACTTGTCCCACGGAAAGGGATTCAACGTGCCAGGCTCGACTTTTGGTTCTTCTACAGGCTCCCATTTCTTCTCAAAATCAATCAATTGATCTGGCAAAAGAGAATATAATTTTTACATCTTTTTTTTTGTAGTTGTCGTAAAATTTGTTAAAATATATAAATTATTTTATTACGAAGGACTTTTTTAACGTTGATTCTCAATCTTACTCTGATCCATGTTGATCAAATCTTCCGTTTTCATCTCGACACCGTTCTTATCTCTAGTAGTTTTTATCGTGTGTGTTTTATCGCCAAATTGTCGAGTAACCGTGGTCTCGGTATTGCCTTCGCTGTCGGTGATCGTTTGTCTCTGCTCCATTGTTCCATCAGGGCGTCGTATTACTTGACTCGTGATAGACTGTCCAAAAGTTTTGAAGGAGAATTGACGTGGCATTTTTGGCTGTATCGGTTCAAGGGGACCAGGCTCTTTCCAGACTTTCGGGAGATCAGCTGCGCTGAGCCTTGTAGAGTAATTCAAATTTATAGAGAAACAGAGAAATTTAGTTTTTGAAAGTAAAAAAATTTTTCCGACTCCTACTGTCCATCGAGATCGTTATCTAGTTTTGGGGTATTCAATCCACGAGCCGGTGGATTCTCGTAACCAGGCTTCAAGACATTGTCCCTCAAGTTTCCCTGAGATGGTTCAAGGAGTGCTGAAAACTGGCCATTATCTAGCAAGTAAATTTTATTTGAAAAGGACCTTAAAAATTTTAATAAAAATTTGATATTTTCAATATAAATTGTACACGTTTACCGTTAAAGGGTTCAATGGCTGTGCCAAACTCCTGACCAAATCCGTGTCCAAATCCATGAAAGAAATTCTTCAGCATACCATCCATTTGAGACTCAAAGTAGCGTGTAATTTGAACGGGATCAGTGAAGATGCTGAAGTGCATTCCTGTTCCAGGATGCCTAAAATACGAAAGTAACCATTTCTATTGGTAATTAACCGAACAATTAAAAATTAATTCGATAATTATTTGAATCAATTGTTATATAAAGCAAATTAGCCAATGAATGTGGCATGGTACGCGACTTACCTGAAATCTCCAGCCTCGTCATCGTCATCATCGTCGGTCTGCCAAATTGGATTCCTAAATCTGTCACCATATTGGCGATGATCCTCGTACCTGAAACGTCACTTTTTAAATATAGCTAACGTACAGCAAATAAAAACAAACATTATGATGTAATAAACTCGACAAGTGTCATCAGATTTTGGAGCAAGAATAAAAATGAAATGGAAACCTATGGATTGTCACTGAAAGAATTTTTGGCTAGCACAATGTACAACAAATAAAATTTGAATATATTAAAAAAACATTCAAGTGCCACTTTCGCACTCTAGAGATTCGCGACATTCCGATTTTTCAATGTATTTCATAAAAAGTAAATATTCTCATTACATCTTTACTCACCCTTGATTCGGTGGTTCGTGATTACTTCGTTTACCGAATAAGTTTTGAAAAAAATGTTCGAATATTGGCATTTTTGCGACGAAGGACTCTTCCTCACACAGCTGATTTTCTCGAAGGTAAATGTGACGTCAAACAAAAGGCAATTAATAATTATATCACAAACGCGCGAGCTTTAAAACTGATAGATTCGAAACGAGAGGTAGAGCCACTTATTAATTTTAAAAAAAAGTCAAAAGGTGGCGCTACGCATTAATTCCGACAGCAATTCTTTAAAAAATAAAGATTAATACTTTTTTTTAAATAATTTACATCGAAGCAGTGCACTTCGTGACTGGCAAATGAACTTTATAGTATAAATAACATTGCACTCGTTTTAATCTGTCAAGAGCAAGGATTCCAACTCGTTCTGCGACACAACCCGTTCGCGATGGAACACGTAATATTTACACCATATGTATAGCGCTCAAATTGCGTTACGTGTCATCTGCTCGCTGGGAGCCGGGGAAAGAACAATACCTTGTAAATCAATCGTCTATAAATGTCATATATGAATACGTGTATTAACATTGGTGAATAAGATACGATATTCCCGAAGTACCAAAGAGTAAGGAGTTAAAAATTATGAATATAATCAACAAAAGCCCTTAGCACGACAAATAAAATAACTATATCAATTATCATCGTTATGTGAAGAATTTTATTTATAAAAAAAATAACCTATTCGACACAAAAATGTGGAAATTCACGTTTGTATCATGGACAATACTATTGGGTATTGTACTGCTAGCACGCGGTAGTGATTTTGCAGGACTCGATGATACAGAGATTGCTTACAAGATAAAGTGGCTCGACAAAAATGCAGTGGAATTTCCGGTATGTATACGTGTCACTATTATTGTTTTGGAGTGGAAATTACTAAATTACTTATTCGTCGCAAATTTCAGCGATTAATTGAGGATTGACTTTAACTATCCATTGAACGAATATATATTTTTTGGCAAATACCTGCTCCAACCGGGTGTATCTGTTCTTCCATCTCCTTCTCATTTTTCACTATTCTTAATCGGCATTTTTAACCGAACATATCGTTGTTTCAGGAATTTTCAACAAATGCAGAACCTTATCACATAACTACTGCCGACAATGAAAAGTACAAATGTTTCATTCCCGATACTACGCAACAGCAAAGCCACTATACAGAAAAATTTCAAGGTGTCGATCCGATGAAATTTCTTCAGCCTCTCTTCAACGAAAACACCTGTTCATTCAGGGTATAACTAACGCATAGAATTCTATACAACCGTTCTTTGCTTCCGATGGAAGAAAGTTTCAATGTGACTAGTGAATATTTTTTTTCATTCATCTAACTCTTATAGTTGGAATCCTATTGGACTTATGAGATATGTCACGGCAAATACGTACGCCAGTATCACGAAGATCGCCAGGGCACACAGGTCAAGACTCAGGAATACTATCTTGGAATGTTTGACAAGGACAAGCAAAAGTCTGGACAGGCGGAAAAATGGTACAATGAGCAAAATTTACAATCCGGACCTCCTGTGAAAAAAGTCGATGGCATTCATATGCCGTACGTTGAGGTTGAGATGACCGAGGGGACCGTTTGTGACTTGAATAACAAACCAAGGACAATAAAACTTCTTTATATGTGTTTTGAGCTTGGTAAAAACGAAATTTTATCGTTGGACGAAACATCGACTTGCGAGTATGAGGCTATAGTCCTCTCGCCACTTATATGCAGTCATCCGGACTATAGGGCACGAGGAATGGGCGAAAATGACATAAACTGTATGCCTTTCGATAACTCATCGAAAAAGCCTCGTTCTCTGCTTGCCCTCGAAGCCGAGAGTTTCAAATTCAAACACCAAAAAGTGACGGTACAATGATTGTCGTCTCTCGTTCCTGTTCGTTTGTTAGTTGCAAAGTTGGGCAATTTATCTTGTAAAAACATATATAATTAAATGTGTTGTCAATAATTGAATAGATCAATAACGTTTCTTTCGTGTTACACATTAATCCTAACACTAGTGAATTTGCAAATTGTTTAAATTAATACGATTAAAAAAAATTTTATTTTTCGCATAAATGCCCAACTCTGATTGATAGATCTAATTTTGAATTTTTTTTTTATTCTTCCTCCCATACCTCATAATATTATTTGATTGATTTTTTATTTCTTTAATTATTTCCTCTTTCATTCCACTTTGACACATTATTATTACTAATCCTTTGTTGAAACAGGACGAGAAGCCACAAGAAGTTCATGCAACCTTCCATGTAGGAAAGGAAGGCAAGGTTAGAGCTATTTTTATTTTTATTTTTCCTTCAATAACGCGCTGCGGTTCGCTCGCTCACAGATTTTTTTATGCTTCATATCTCCGACTACCCCCATCTGCTTTGGTTTGAGAAAAGAGAGTAACTCGATTCGCGAGGGTGTATCGTTAAAACTGTGTTGAATTTTAGGACGGAGAAGCTCGTATTCGAGTGGAAATTCATCCGGTCGATGTTCTCGACAAGCACAATGTCGACGGAACCGGAAAGTCGTTGCTCGAACAAGGTCCATCGGATGTCACTCCCGTTCAGAGTTTTCTCAGTGGTAGAAACTGTTTGTCCGGCGTAAGCAATATAAATGTTATCATTAAACAGCCTGAAACTACAAAAGTATTGCTTTAACAACATACGTATCGTAAAATTTTCCATCAGGGAAACGGCTGGTGGAAATACGAATTTTGTTACGGTCGTTCGGTTGTACAATATCACGTTGAGCGAGACGGCACAAAAACGATCGTTGATCTGGGCAAATTTGACAGAGCCAAACATATGGAGTGGATCGAAGCTCATCCTCAGAAAAGACCAAAGGTTCTCGCTGAGAGAAAACAACTTTCACACTTTTACAGCGAAGGTAGCGCCTGTGAGAAAACTGGAAAATTGAGACAAACCGAGGTACCGTTCAATTTCCCTATATTCGAACTGTTTTCACCAAAAATTATTCTTAATTGTTTTTCATTTGAATAACGCCCGTAACCCGTTATTCATTTTAGTACGATCCTTGTCATGATATTAAAATCTATTGTAGGTAAGACTAATGTGCGTTGAGAATCCAACGACTAGTCCATCGAGCGTGTCTCTGTTTCTACTAGAACCCAAAACATGTGAATACATCCTCAGGGTTGAGTCACTGTTGATCTGCGAAATTCTCAAATATGCCGACAGCCACGGTCTTATGAGCGAGGATATTAATTTCGCGGAACGAGCTGTTAATTTAGACGAGCTCAAATCAGGAGTTCGAGACCCGATTAAAAAAGACGATGAGTTGGACGAGAGAATAGCGAACGGCGATGAATGAGTAGTACTTCTTTTTTTGTTTAGTCTGTTTCTGCGCAATTCGATCGTAGTGTTTTAACGGGTAATATAATGAGAATCAAGTTTTAGTTATAACGTCGAGTATGAATAAGATGAGAATTAAACGAGCGTTGGAGTAAAGTTTTTTCCAATCTAGGAAAATAAACGTTGAAAAAAAACCGACCTTCAATACGTGAATTTTATCGATCAATTTGTGTAACAAAATTTTATCCCACATTCAGGCCAACACCAACGCGAAATTGTCCCTTTTTGTGGTTCAAAGCGCCGCTTATCAGTAACGACGATTTGAAAACGGAAGAGAGTTTTTTTTCAAGCACACCGGAAACCGTAAATTCCGAGTCGACCATTCCTCTGAAGATAAAATTCGCTTCCGGTAGATCAAACTGGTAAACCAAAGTTCCCTGAGACTCGTGAGTCCTCAGATTAACTTCGATCTCGGTGCCAAGCTGCAATTGTTCGCTGGCACGCCGATGACAACAGACATGTAAACCGGCCTCGCCGAGAGTCGATGAAATTGTTAATGGACCGGTGCTGTATCTCGCTGCTCCGGAAAGTATCGTTCGTTGACCGATAACGGGCAGTTTGTTGTCTCGTAAACAGGCAATTTCTACTCCAAGAGCGAGACTCGAAGAAACAGCTTGGAGAAAATAGAGAGCGAGCGTACCATTGGCATTCAGGAAGTCTGGATCCTTCAAGCTCACCGACATTGTACAATTGTCCGAACGATATTCCAGGGCGGTCGTACAAGCTTTGTACTTTTTATTAGCTATCTGAGCATCCAATTTGACTCTATATCGACATCCCAATGTGTGCATAAACATAATTGACTGATTTCCATTTGGCATTATCGTACAACCCAACGATGGATAACGCTCGTTTTTTCCAATCATCGTTGTACCCTCGTAAAAAGCGCCAAATTTGTAACCCGACGGTGTCACGGGGCTCAGGGTTATTGTGTGAGCAACACGGAAATGATTACTCAGTATCTTGTTGATTATCAGTCTCCCGCCCTCGAAATTGTGAGGATAAAGATCTTTTACTTTTTTGTGAATGTCCTGAAAACTCCCGGGATTGCCAGGATCGGTACTTCCCTGTCCGGTACATTTTAAACATCCTCGTGTATATTCCGTAGCAGCCTCGGGGTTTGGAGATGAATTTGAGTTCGTTGACGCGTGTACTAAGCCCATTTGATAAGTTTTTTTTTAGGATCGGGGTTTCAAATCGCGTTGCAGATCGGTGTTTTAAAAAAGGCCTCTATTGGAGTTCAATTTATGTCGAGTGGCTCTTCTCATTATCACTCGTTACTCATCGATGTTACTTGATAATCATTCATACGTCCGAGGTTACGTTTTGAACACGTCAAAAATTCGTAATGTCGAATTTGAGATTTGAATTGAGTTTGATTGGCGGGCGTGAGATGGCGTGATTTTCCGAAAGCGGCAATTTCTGAGGTGTAGAAGATCAATTATTAGCGAGATTAGGAACAGCAGGCACCACTCTATGTTTTCAACAACCAGAATATAATGATAATTAATAAACAATTCTTGGTGAAACAAAAATATGATTATTACTTTGCTTACTCGTCGAGACGAAATAAAAGCCCTTATTCAGTCTAAATCCAAACTGGAAGACGAGGTCTAAGAATTGTTTAAAAAAGAAAAAGAATTGCATTTCTCGAAATTTCGAACGCCTTCGTACGTGGAGGTCACACGTCAAACCGTAATGCCTGAAATATATGTGGATATGCGTAGAGGTATAAAATAAAATATAGCACTGTATTGACAATCTAATTATAGTCAAACTTCTTGCATAAAACAATGCGGCGAAGTATACCTGTAAAGGTACTTTGTTCACAATCTAATTATAGTTAAACTATGGTACCTCTGTGGATTAACTCTTTATTGACGCAACATTTTTTGCCGGTATATGTGAAAAGAAAAGTCAATTTTTGCGATAAATTGATTGCAAACATGAATTTATCGTTCCAGAAAAAAAATGATGTGCAAATAATCTGAAAAAGCTCTTTTGTTGCACACATCGTTTGACAACATCAAAGCCCACGTCTTGACGTTTCATTTGACATTATTCTGCCGCCCCCTTAAGGGGGGAAATACGGTTAGTCGGTTCGAAAAATCGATTTTTTTTTCATTTCATAAATTGTTAGTAAAACTATTGAAAAATATGTTCCGAAAATTTTTAATGAAAATTCCGACTCGTTCTATTGTTATAAGCCATTAAGGGGGGAAATAGGGTTAGGACAGCGTTTTCTCAATGATTTTCATGAATTTTGTTATAGTATAAACAATGAATATAATTCATTGAAACTTTGACAATATTTTATACATATATTTAAGTATATACTATAAAATATTAGCGATCCCATATTGCTTTTTTTTCTTGGTACTATTTTTTCAAACGCGTTTTTCTGAAAACTACTTTTTTGAACTTGCGTACACGCTAGTTTGAAAAGTTTTCAACCAATCGTTTTGAAAATTGGTAGTTACTTTCTTCATAGTATTGCGCTCTATACGAACCTAAAATCGGAATATTATCATTATTTGAAATAATTTTTTTTTGCACATAAAGTTGTAAAAAAATGGCAAAAAATCATGCTTTTTTGTTTTGACCCCTGTAAAAAATTCAATTTTCTATTTTTTTTGATAGCCTTTAGGTTCATATAGAAGAGAGACATATAATAAAAGTAAATTCCAACCTGGTTTGATTTCAGATGAAAATTGCGGCTTCCAGAATGTACGCAAAATGCTGAGTCTGATTGTGACCTACAATATAGGGTCGCTAATATTTTCGGTGTTTTTCAAAGAAATTCTTCAAAAATTTTATAGTATATACTTAAATATATGTATAAAATATTCTCAAAGTTTCAATAAATTATATTCATTGTTTATACTATAAAAAAATTCTTGAAAATCATTGGGAAAACGCTGTCCTAACCCTACTTTCCCCCTTAACGTTGTCAAGGTCCTCGAGGGGGTTTGCCCCCCTCGCGCAATAGGTTTTCCAGCCAACATTCCAGAGGCCAGCACCGTCTGAAACGGTATATATATATACACACACAGATATATATATATATATATATATATTTGCGTTTTTTATTTCCTCGCTCTCTCCAACGTCTTGTTTATCGACATATTGCTGTCTTTGTTTCGTAAAAGCTGACGCTCCGTGCGACTTTGAAAGGTGGTCTGGGCCAATGGGAAGCTTCTAAGTGAAATTTACGCACAAGAGTATATTACTGACGTGTCCCCAAAAAGTATTACTTCCGACGATTCATGAAACATTTCTCTCTCGGTCTGTTGTAAAATTGTACGCAGTACAGTAGTTGAGTGAGCGACAAAGACGAGCTGTGTGTTTTTGATATATAAAAAAAAAAAGCGATTAATTCAAGAAAAACGCCATTACTACGAGTCTAATAAACGTTAACGAGTCATGGCACCAACGTTGAATTCATTCGTGAATTCTTTCACCAACAGACTGTGAGTATTTAATGCATTAGAGACTTATTTTCAAATTTTCAATCTCTATAAATAGAATTTTTGTTTACTACGAGGAACATTCCAGGGATTCGCGTTGTTATATCCAAAATTCAATTAGGCGAAGTTGAACCGATTTGTTGGAGAAATCACTTTTCGTTCGCGTTCCAAAGTACGATTATCGAGACTCGTTATATATGACAATTCTTCAAGGCAAAGCTGTGCTATGATGTAACTTTGGAAATTCTCGTAGTTTCTTCGAATTCATATTACCATTTCAACTAAAACTTTGTGGCATTAGTGAAAAGACAAAATATATCTGTACCCTGAAACTCGTGTTGTTGATTCGTTCACATAATTTTTCATCCTCGATATTATATTTTATTTCGTTATCTACGGAGATAAGAAATCAGATTCTCAATGACCGTGCATTATCTTGCTTTTTTTTATGCAATTATTCCACCATTTGGCCACGTAATCTGCAAATCATCACGAAAATATTTACAGAAATGTGACTGAAAAAAGTGAAAGGTGTGTCTGGAACGCCGAAAGTTCTAGGATATTCTATTTAACAATTTGATTTTCTTTCTCTCATAGGGAAGCTCCCGTCCGGCAACATCTGAAAAATGTCTACGGATGTCTTTCCATGTCAACGCTCGCTTCAGGCGCAGGAGCGTGCATACATTTGTACACGGACATTCAGAAAGCTGGATTTCTCACTGCCATCGGCGGCATTGGACTATTACTTGCTCTTCTAGCCACTCCTGATAATGGAAAAAATCAAAATTTGCGACTTGGCTATCTGTTAGGTTTTGCATTCCTATCTGGTCTTGGTTTAGGCCCTCTGTTGGAAGTTGTCATCAGCATCGATCCTAGCATCATTGTAACGGGACTTGTTGGTAAATATATGTTCAAATTTGTAATCTACGTATAAACGAATGTGGCAACATTTTACTCGAATTCAATAGAATCATTCGCTGTTTTGCATGTAAGTCATCCAAAAATATTATTTAACATATGTTGGCTCATTCCAGGAACGACCATAGTTTTCGTTTCGTTCAGCATAGCCGCGTTACTCGCGGCGCGTGGACAATGGCTCTACATCGGTGGAACTTTGATAAGCATCTCAAACATGACAGTTCTGCTTGTGCTTGCCAACGTATTTCTGCGTTCTTCTCTCATCTATCACATTGAATTGTATATCGGACTTTTCCTCATGTGTGGCTTCATAATCTACGATACTCAGCTAATAGTTGAGAAATTCCGTTTGGGCAACAAGGACTTCATCGCTCATTCGGTTCTGCTATTCGTTGATTTCTTCAGGATGTTCAGTTACATCATTGAGATTCTGACCGTTAAGGTAATTTGTGATTTCGATAAAAGGCATTATTAGGAAAGAATGTTTTTTTTTTTTCGTCTGAATATCTGATAAGATACGATGTTCATTTTTCAGGAGCAACAAAAGCAGAGAAATCGCAAACGCACCGAGTAAAGTGGGGAGAGAGCCCCGAAGCAAATTGCGCGCGAATGTTGTGGTGCACAGCATTCAAAAGTAAATCCATAATAATATTTAAACTAGAGGTCTTCATCTATCCTAATAACTATATACAGATAATATATGTATACATATACCCCATATATACGTATATATCTATTGATTCACGATAAGCAAAAGAGAAAACAAAAGATTATCATGAACCTATATTTACTACAATAAAACAAAAAAGTCGTTGAACACGATATAGCATAATTGAAGCTCGTTTTACCACTTGGGGTTTTTTTTTGCAAGATTTTACTAGCGAACTTCCGAGTAGTGGTGTGAGGAGTCGTAAACGTGCATTTATATATCGTGATGTTTGTGTCAAACATCCTACGTTTCTTTTTCTTCTTTAATCTCTCTCTTCGTTTTTTTGTCTTCAATTTACACAATATTGCTGAATCATTTTACCGAAATATTTATTGTACTATTTTTTCACAATCAATAAACTAAATTCCCCAGTCATACATACGTTCGAATATTCATTCACAATGTTTTTTTTTTGGGTCTTCAATTATTCCACGAAACTTCCTCTAATTTCTCAATGATAATCGCAATCGTGATAATAACCACACTCTTCGGCAGTCAAAATATAGATTAATAAATGGAAAATATGCTTGAACAAGGTATACTCAGAATGAAAAAAAAAATCTAGTTGTACAAAAACAGTGTTGATTCTGATTTTTGTTTGTTTTTGATCACGGTTATTCGTAATATAAAAATTGCGAAGATCATACAGAAAGTCATACAATAATAAACCATAATGATGACGATACGGAAGGGATGACACGCGCGATTCTCTCTTTTTTTGTGTTATGAAAAAATGTACATGCACTGAGGGGACATGGTCAAGGAAATTCATTCGTCATATATATATTCATATAACATATATGGTAAAAACGATTCTTTTCAGTTCATGAACGTTAAAGAATAGCGGGTTAGTACGGCCTCTGACGATCTCTGTCGCGGTCGCCGCGTCTGAAACACGCAATATTCATTTTATTTATTTACATAAAAATAGTTATTTGTGCTGTACATATTTACAAGTTGGGCACTCGCTGTGCCTTTGTGTAATTTACACGGTATGATAAAAATAGATGAAAAAATAATAATTGAGAAAATAACAAGGATTAGTACTATAATTTGAAATAAGTCATTTGAGAAAAAAACAAATTGCATAAAATGTGTTAATATAAATATTATGATGTTCCACCAGATCACCCATCTATTTATCAAGTTAAGGAACTACAGTCTTTTTATTGATTAATAATATTATCGCAATCAAAGTCGAATAAACTAAATGAATTATAATTAAAGAAAAAAAAGGTGAGGGTTAAGGTAATAAGTTTACTAACCCTCCGCCTCCTCTCATCGGTCCGCCTCTGCCACCTCGACCACCGCCTCTGTCGCCACCGCGGAAACCACCGCCGCCGCCTCGTCCTCCGCCTCTATCACCACCTCGACCACCTCTATCGCCGCGGAATCCACCGCCTCGTCCTCCACGATCGCTGCTACCGCCTCGACCACCTCCTCGTCCACCTCCACCGCCACCACCACCCGCTCCTTCAGGCTTCGAGCTTTTACACAAATTACACTCGTCTCGCCACGCGAAATTCGTATTTCCGCAATCGGGATTCGGACACCTGCAAAAAAATTAAATAAAAAAAAACAGTCACACGTAGAAATTTTTTGTTCCAAATATTGTCAATAGGTTACAACGGTAAGTTGTTGATTTGATATTTTTTTTAAAGTGTTTACATACCTCCAGTCACCGCCGCGACCACCCCCATCTCGGCGATCGTCACCACCTCGACTATCCTCGCGATCACCACCGCCTCCACGACCACCAAAACCACCGCCTCCTCTGCCTCGTCCACCTCCTCCTCCACCGCCACCGCCGCCACCTCCTCGACCACCTCCGCTACCACCACGTCCGCCCTGCCAGTTGCTCTTGTGCTGAGCTATCTGAACCTTTATCGTGCAACCCTTGAATTCTTTGCCATCGAACCAATCAATTGCCGATCGCGCTGCGTTCTGATCGTCGTACGTTACCGTAGCTTCGCCCTTTGGCTTACCACTGTTTTTGTCTTTGTACATCCATATCTTGGGCTTTCCAGTGCGTTTGTCATTCTGCGATAATACGGTAAGCGAAAGAACAAAAAAAAAATCATTCAAGTATACTCGTGGCTAGAGATAGTCACTGTTCACAGTGAGAAATTGAATAAAAATAAACGCGCGCACTAACTTTTATAATGCCGATAGCGCCAAAGTGTTGGCAAATTTCTTCCTCAGAAATGGACGGATCCATACCGGAAACGAAAATCGTATCCTCCTGGACGACCATTCCATCGCTGCCACCTCCATTCCGGTCACCGAAGCCCCCTGCAACACAACTGCAATGAGCACCAAAGTTTCCCACAAAATTGAACCCTAATCAGAATTGACAATCGTCTTATCTAAACTTGTCCTTTTTCATTTCTTCCCTAAATCTACTTGTGAACAATAAAACTCGATAAATAATAAGCTGTAAATTATTTTATAGTAGTTTAAAGAAAAATCGACATCTACGTATCTTGTGGGAATTTAATTGTTTCAATTTTTAATGTAGAAATGTTAATTTTTAATTCCTCAATTTCTAAGCTCAACTTTCGAAACCCTTAGTCACCTTTTATGTACCTTTTTTCTTTAAATGTATGTACCGCTTATTTTGTTCTTTCCATTATCTTTCACCACCTTTTATCTTCTATATAACGTGTGTTATTAATTTTTTTTTTTAGCTTTCTATATGTTAGCGATATTTTAAACATTTTTTTTCACCGTACACTGATTAGATTTTTAGACCCGAGACGGAGCGAGGAGTTTGCCGTTGTTTTTCAACGAAAAATCCATCACGGTCGTCCCACTTGGATACCATAGGCAGAATTACTATTTTCTTTTCTGTACGTCTTCCTTTCGCTTATTGTCTATATATTTCGGACACGTAATCTCGTGACAATGGCATCGTGACGAACACTTATTGCCCTCAACTCAATTTCTCAGTATCCCTCATAAACATGTGTGTATATAAATATACGTGATATAAATATGCACATTAAAAAAAACGTATGTATTACGAAGTATCAAGTTTCTCCTATAGATGATCAATTTATCATCGAGTTTGTGCAAAGCACGTCGATCAAACGCGTATCATATCATTCGCTGTCGTAACCCCTTGTTTTATTTTATTTTTTACTTCATGGCTAAACACTCTGTACCAGTTGTAACACCTAACGATACGTGAAGAACGGTTGCGGTTTAACATACAAAAGGGCTGCAAAGTTGATTTTTTTTTTTCACCCTTTCTGATTCGCTGAAATTTTAAGACCTCCACTGTTTTTCTGATAACGCTGTTGTTGCTTTTTTTTTACCATTGTTAAACATATGACCCGTTTGGCGTACATACACGAGACGTTAATTTCATTCGTCGGCATAATAATATTGTACCGGATATAGGCTAAAATCTTAATTTTTCAATTACATGAAAAGAATAACTAAAAAAAATAAAAATGTCCATCTGCTAATAATTGTTTCTTTCAAATTAACATTTCGCATAAAAAACATAACAATCGATTAGTAAGGAATTTCGAATGACAGGTTTTTTTTTTCATATGACTAAAAAATTTGATTTTGCCCATTTTTGTAATCACACCTAACTAGAGATTTTCGGTGATATTGCACCGCTAGAGCTTGTGAAATTTTTAAAGAATCATTTTTTTTTCTTCTGAAAAGCAGCCCTTTCATATAATATAAGTAACCAAGTATTTAAAAGTCGTAAATATTAGAGTGAATGCGTGAATAGCACCAGACTAGTACAGACAGTCTGGTGCATTTACCTTTGTTATAACCACCTCGGCCACCGCCACTGCTAAAACACAGAAGCAGATATACCAATGAGACGACTCATGGACAGAGACTGATCGATCGATCGATGCGTGGCGTTTCAAACGATGCTCTTGCCACCCCATTTTTTCTTCTTGTTGCCACCTACTGTCTAAATGTCTTCATTTTGTTTGTTTTTTGTTTTTTTTTGTTTTTATTATTACCTTTTATATGTATATGTCATATTTACAGCACGCGGGATAATGTCGTTCCGGGATCGTCACAGTCTGTCGTACGAAGTCTTTACATGCAGGAAAAATATTAATCTTTAAACACGTTGAGTCAGTCACCAAAAGTTAGAGATACAACGGAAATTACGATGTTTTTCTTTTTCTTTTCAATAATTCCACTGGGATGAAAGCACGGAGGAGCAGCGCATATCGCGTTGGAAGTAGATATAAAATTACTTGATCACACACCATAAATGCTAAATGCTCATTACTCGAAGCCAATATCACGTTATATAACGTCACATGTATACATATGATAATTTTTTTAAATACATGGGGCCTTCCATATAGAATAGAACGTTTTTCGGAATCGTCGAATTTGTGAGTTGTTGATCCGATATCTTTTAATTAAAAAAATTGAGAAACCCTGTACAGATTTATTTTACGAAGGCATTGTTCGCAAGTTGGACGACTGCCGGAGGTAATCAAACTTTTCCATTGCATTAAAAACTACTATCGTTTACTAATTAAAAATCGTTTCACTTCGTCTGAAATACCCCATGTACCGTATTATATAGCAGAATATAAAATAATTCAATATTGAGCTCTCTATGAAACCCGGAATAAGAATTAAGGTAGTAGTCTGGTAACTTAAGCCGATTTTCATGTCTTTTTTGGAGGGCGTTTTTTTGTAGGAAAATAAAAATAAATCGTTTTGGATATTTAGGATGTTTTTATTTACATATTAGAGATACAAAAAAAATTTAATAGTTTATTATTATTATTATTGATCGAAGTTGGCACCTCGAAAAAAAAGCGCGTGGATGGCCCCGGGGATTTTGGCTCTTGTTGTCTAAAGATCAAGAATTATCAAGAATCATTGATTTCAGATAACATCAAGAGCCAAAATCCCCGGGGCCACCCACGCGCTTTTTTCGAGGTGTCAACTTCAATCAATAATAATAATAATAATAAACTATTACATTTTTTCAAATTTTTTTTTATCTTTGATATGTAAATAAAAACATCCTAAATATCCAAAACGATTCATTTTTATTTTCCTACAAAAAAACGCCCTCCAAAAAAGACATGAAAATCGGCTTAAGTTACCAGACTACTACCTTAAGGAACACCATTGTCAAGAACAGCTTGGGCTTCCGACTCACGTTCGTCTTCGAAAATTTTGATACTTGATGAATGTATAGAATCGAAATGGAGCATTGTGGAAAAAAATGTTGCACATGCAAACTTTCTATGAAATTATTATTATCTCTCTTCATTGATTCTTGTTGTTAATACACGAAATATTTTTGCGGAAGAGTGAAAATAATGTAAGAGCTTTCTCGTAAGCGCCCACACTTCCTCGGGACAGCGTATAAACAACAATGAAACGATTGAATATCGTAACGTCGCTTGTTCGCAAACGAAGTCCTGGCTAGTCGTCGTTGCACGAGTGCGCTCGTGGAAAAGCAAATTAGTTGAAACACATCTGTTTCGCCATAAAACGATCGGTACCCTCTACGTTTTTTTTTCTCGTTCTCCATTATCTCATATTTATAACAAAATTTCACAACGTCAATACGTGCTACATACTATATAATTTAATATTAAACCATTTTCACGTCATTTGTCATATACAACCTGTTTTATTTGCTTTCTTTGTTTCTTTTTCTTTTCTCATTTTACCTTTGTTTTCTAAAACCAGTAATACCTGTGCGATAAACCTGTAGGCACACTTGAAACACATTAACGCCCATGGGGCATGATGGACCATTTGTAGGTGGACAATGCTTGTTTTCTTTTTATTTGTACTATTTTTATACCTTGAATCGTACCGATTACTTTATAATTTGTGAGTTTAATTACCTTACTGTGCGAGTGTCTGTGTGTGTAAGTTTTATTAAAGAGTATACTTTGAACGTGTGCACGGCGTTTACCGCTGAATTTGTTCCGTTTCAGAATTCTGTCAAGTTTATCAGTTTTCACGAGACCTCAATGGACGAATAAAAAAAAAACGAAAACTTACTTGTATCCGCCGCCACCGCCGCCGCCGCCGCTGCCGGTGCTCGAACGATCGTTGTATCCACCGCGATCGCTGCCGTATCTATTGCCTCCTCCACCTCCACCACCACCACCGCTTCCTTGACCTGAATTAAATAAGCAAAAAATGTACTCAAAACTACGAAATAAATGAAATACAAAAATTTGAATAGCTAGCTCTGTAAAATTTTGGATGCAACATTTCAATGTAAATGCAGTAAATAAAAAAAAAGGACTGGATATTATTTTGATTCCAGGAATTATTGTAACTTTGCTCCCGTTTGACCAATTTAGGCTTCTTTGGGGAGCGATGTACACCGTGAATAGAGTTAGTCAAGATTGGAAACTCAGAATTCAATAATAATGATTCTGAGTCCTACACAGGCCCTAAGGACAGACAATAATTCGCCGAAATTTTGTGACTTTTGTTGTGTATAGATATAAATGACTAGTAGCAACAAGATTCTACGTACTTCCTGCGTATCCGCCGCTGGAAGCTCCTCGATTATAACCACCTCCGCCACCCTGACTCGCTCCACCGCCGCTGTTCGAGTTTCCACCTCCGTAACTTCCTCCTCCGTAGTTACTATTGGTGCCGCTGTTACTTCCAGAATTACTGCCGCTACCTGCGCTGTAATTGCTCTGATTGTAGCTAGGCTGAGCGGACTGAGTTTGATTATACTCCTGTCCTCCGCTACCGGCGTAATTATAATTTCCGTAGTTGCCACCCGCAGCGGGGGGTGGTTGACTGTATTGATTGTAACTTGCAGCTCCCGCTGAAGGAGGAGGATAGGAGGTATCCTGACCGCCGCTCGTTGGCGGCGGTGGTTGACTATACTGATTATATCCCTGCTGTTGGTAATTCGCGTACTCTGCAAAGTAAATTAATAAAATTTTGATAATGTCTATACATTTTTTTTAGCATAATGTAGTATTCTTTATAAAGTCAATCGATATTTTAGCGTATTAATTGATTATAATGGCAATCTTAGTAAAATTTATATCATAGCAAACTACATAAACACTCTGCACTTTCATAAAACGCTCATTTTTACTGAAGCCTCGTGTATACTCGATTATCGAGAGCGTCTCTTAAAGATTAACTTTAAAAAAACTAATATTAAAACGTATATAACTAAATTTCAGCACGAAAACAAACAATGATTGTCCATTTCGAAATATCTTTTGTACTCGGAACATAATACTCGACGCGAATTATCGATCGAATTTTCTCGTCGGTGTTTTGTTATCCGGACGCCGAAACTCCAAATTCCTACAAGCTAGCGTCAGATTCCGTCGCGGAGAGGAGCGAAAAAAAGAGATTCTCTATTTTCTAATACTTCTCGCGAGAGTAATTTGAGTAAAACGAGATTATATCTGGGATTAGCAAGAAGTTGTGGTCAAACGGGGGAAGCATCGTCAGAAAATATCCCAAAGAAGCGCTTGCTGAGCTTGGGATTGCAAAAAAAAAAGCTTTAGGCTTCCCGGTATATTGCCATGAATTGCGACAGAGATAGATAAAAGTTAGACGAAAAAACTAGCTTTGAGTATTTTTTTATTGAAGCAAAGAATTTGTATAACTTACGATTATCTGCCATCGTGAGACCGTTCACTGATTACCCCGCTGGTTCACAAAAAAAAGGCCCGTGTAATGGCGGGAACTCCGATGTCGGCGTGATTGACGCCAAGTAGTGGTGTTTCGTGTTATGCCGTTATACACCGTGCGATTTTTTTTCTCGACCACGACAAGCCAGCACAAGCCAGGAACCCCCAGCCGGAAATCAAATACCAGGATCGTGACACACCGGATGTGACGTAGCGCTCTGATGGAAGAAATTCGGACTAAGCTGGGCGCCACCAACGGCGTTATTCCTGAACTATATTTAAAATTTGTGGAGGAAAAGCTCTGAGTTGCACGCATATTTAAACTATTCTTTGGTTTACGAGTATTGATACAAAAAAAAATTGTAAATAGCGTCTGCAACGAGAAAAGTAGCATTTGATTGAACAGCTATGGATAAGTACATCGTTTTGTGAATACCGTTATTTGTAATTACATATTTTCTTGAAAAATTCTTTAAAATGGCGTTACATTGAATTAACAGTGAACACGGAGTGAGTTAGGTTATTGATAATCAAGTCTCGTCTATTAAAGTATATATTTTTTTATGCATATTTGCGTTATAAATACTAATCATTGCTTACGTATTACTGCTGAAACTTACATCGTTCAATTATTACACATGTCGATTACAACTCTATGTCACTAATCGAATGAGCGTGTGTGCTTTTAAGATTTTCTCACGATCACTATTCCCCCTCTCCGGTTTTCTCTCTTCTCTCCTTATCACGACACATATATTTACACGAGTGAGCAGAATCTTTGGAATAAAGCAGATCCTCGCACAATGATCGTCGAATAGTTTTAAAAAAAGGGAGCAACGACACGTGTATACGTTACACTACATACACATATAAGCTTGGGAAATTGTGTCCAAGCGATACTACATACTATATCTTACACGTTGATATCTTACAATCTCAAATATTACCTCCAAGAAGATGATTCGCGGTTTCTGTGAAGAAACGAGAAAAAGAACGCTCGCGATAAAATGCTCTAATTCTCATTGAAATATTGCCGAAGCTTTTCATCAGCCTCAAGTTGTAATAAATTAATCGTTCATTCATCGGGAATTATAGATAGCTTAACGGGAGTTCGTCAAACGACTAAGATATTCCCGATTTCGAATCCCATCGCTAATTTTCTCAAACTTTTAACACTGCTTATTCGAGAATCGGAGCTATACTCAAGAAAAACACCGTTAGTCCAATTGCAAACAACGGAAAATAGATCAATTGTTTGTCCCGATTATCGTACGACACGTCCGACATTCGCGTAAAGATGAAATTTCCACCCGAGTTACATACTCCGGTTCGAATTCGTACAGAAACGAAAAGAAAAAAAAAAACCTAACATCAATTCGACAATTCCGAGAGAGTCATGGATCACGAGTTGGAATGCTGCGAGGGCGTAAGTCCACCGCTGTGCTCGGGACTGTGCTTTTGCTTTTTTCTCTTTTTCTCCTTCTTTCGTTTCTTTCTTGCCTCTTTCTCCTCGTCGTGACGTTTTTGTTTTTTGTGTTTTTTCTCGTGTGTATCCGGTCCACCGATGTCGGTTGTTGCTATTTCCTGCCCAAGCGGCACTTCACCTGGTTTGTGCTTGTGCTTCTTGTGTTTATTCTTGTGTTTTCTTTGCGGCGCTTGATTAACATAACGATACTGTTCTGGGAGCTGAAATAGATTTAGAATTATCGATAAGGGATTATATTTGTAAGGTTATATGCAGAAATTGAGGCGTTCGAAGATCCAATTTTTGTTCGATTACATTTGAAAAACTACAGTTTTTAATTCTTTAAATAATTTCATTGATAGGTAAAATTACCAGTAACAATGCAATGTAGTACAAGATGCTAATGAGAAATGGTTGAAATTTCAGTTTTCATTTCTAATTAGAAATCTAGATTTCACTGATCTGTGCGTCCGATATATTGCCATGACTAGTTTTGAGATTTTACTTACAGGACCAGGGTGCAATCGAAATCCAGCCAGCTGAACGCTGGTTAAAGGAAGAAGTTCTTTGCCTCCTATGGGTGGTTTCTCGATCACCGATCTCATGGAGCTAAAAGACAACACAAACGTAATAAGCTATTTAAAGGAAGATCAAAATTATCTTGGTATCCTAGATTTTAAATAAATTAATGTCTAAAATCATTTGTTCTACCTTTTTCTACAAGTAGAAATAATACAAAATATACTAATAATATTAACTAGATTTAGCTACTACTGTAAGTTACTTTTACATAATACCTGTTGTCCTGATGTCCAGGAGTATCAATTATTCCCGGCAAATTTGGCAGGAATGATGATAATTGCTCTTTTAATTTTTTGCCACTGAACTTACTGTAGGAATGTTCGAGGCCATAATAGGCCATCAAATTTGTAGCCCCTGTTAATTCACTTTCCCCTGAAACAAGAAAATTTATCACGCTCTCGATTCGCTCTCAAAATTGTAACAAAGTAAATTATAGAGTGGATAAAGCTGAAGAAGAGAAATGGATTGAAAAAAAAGAATGAATTGACAGGTTAGATCGAGCGTTGATTGTTGTAATTTGTTGATTAAAAAAAATTAAAATGTAAACTAACCAGGGGGCTCCTTCATCAAATAGAAGGGCCCACTGTGGACGATGGAGGGGTTTTTGCCGAGAGAAATCGTCGTTTTGAGGGTCCCGGTCGAGTCCTGGCGTGAAACTACGGGGGAACGGGCTCCCCTCGGTGATGACTTGGGTGAGTATTGTTCCACTTTACTACGAAACTGATCGCCCATCATCATCCTCCAGGCTTTACTTCATCGCACCCTTCGCACCAACCACAAACCCAGACTTTTTTTATTATACTAGTATAAAAAATTATATTTTATACGTTTTATGTATCACATATAATAAATATACGAGAGAACGAAGATCGGAGGGAGAGGGAGAGAACGAAGAGACCGTGTGTACAGCGCGGTGATGCTGTCGTCTCTAGTTCTGAGTGCACTCGTTGCGAGGCGTTCGAGCCAGAGATACGGCAAAAGGGAGGGCATAAATTCGCGCGCTTAACCGCACCCTCGATCGGTAAACAAAATGTATAACCTGATCTGCCTTATCGGCGCAGCGGCCCTGTTCTGAATCAAATATCGACAAAATTTAAGTCGACACTTTACTTGTCTGAAGTTTCAAAGTCGTTTACAGACTATTGAAATCGTGGTCACTTATCGTAATAAGTTTTAATCGGGCAACCCGTAGGTTACCCGATTTAAACTCCGAAATTGGCCGAACTGCAGAGCTTGAATCTTTATTGACGAAAAGCACAATGTATATCATAATTATCTCAAACTACCATGGATATAATATTCCTTCAAGAGTACTAGAAACCTTTTAAGAGAGGAATTAAAGCTGTTTATTACTAATTATCGACTGTGACATTGTATTCAGTACGTTACAACAGTTTTCATGAAATATGATTGTAGAATCAAGACAGAGGCACAGTGTTGGGAGGTGGAATTGGATCAAATTCTCCAAGTTTTTCCATGTAATGCTGCTCGGTTTTGAAGGGTCTAATCTCCCACGCCATACGTGATTCCATCTCCATCGGATGTACACCAAGATCCTCAAGAGTAGGAATACCCTTTACGACAACGTCGGTCACGTGTTCCTATAGAATTAGCAATAGGAACGATTGACCGTACTCCAATCTTTTGTCCATGAAGTATTTCGTATAAAGAAACCTGCGTTACATACTTTTTCAATACCTTCCCAGTGCATCAGCCCGAGAGGTGGACCGGTCGCAAGGAATTGGAGAAGATGCACTTTCATGCGATACAGCGGCATGTACTTGAGTTCCAAACGACGATGGCCGTATTCTTCGGCTTCGCGTCTCGTCAATCTGACGATCCAATCGACCAACTCGGACAGTTTGTATCGCTTAGGACTGAAAGAAAAGAAATAAGCAACTTTGACGAAAACGATTACCGTCAGACAATAACACCAGGTCACTAAGAACTCACCCGACAAATTGATAAGTTTGACCAGCCGTTCTTGGATCCTTCACGATCGCAGCTATTCCAGCAGCAACGTCTCCTACCCATATGGGCTGTTTTTCCGTCTTTTCTCCCTTCTCCCAGAGTGGAATACCTCTGGAAAGGAACAACGACAAACAACAGTTGATCCGGCTAATGGTTTATCGGAAATGCTCACCTAAAGTGACGTCGGTATCTATGGGTGTAAACGTTCAAAAGCGAATGATCCTCCTGTCCGTATATATCCGAAGGTTTGACTATCGTAGCTTCGGGAAACTCTTCCTTAACTGCGAGCTCACCCGCCCACTTTGACTTCAAATAGTTAGAACCCTCCTTCATCACGCATGGCTGAAATTCATTTTATTACAGATTTTTCTTATTAACTATTCAAAATACAAAAAAGAAAAAACTTACAGAAGGTTTTGGATTGGCATTCAGACACGATAAGTGAATGAATCTTTCAACATTAGCCTGTTTGCACAGTCTCGCCAGGGTTCTAGCACCCTCGACATGTACATCGTCGTATGTGAAATTTTTTGTTTCCCAGTCGCGACCAACCAGGTTTACAACAACGTTCGAGTACTTGATACATTTTAGTATAGATTCTTCATCCCGGAGATGGAAGGGATGGAAGAGTACCTGCCCCAAATCTCCACAGAGTTTCAATCTTAGAGAACTGTACGGATCACCTCGATATGGAAGAACCAACTGCAAGATTAACACAATTTCTTATCATTTCTTTTTTTTCCCCATAATCATTGTCTTTTACATTATCCAAAAGTCGTCAATAACTCCTACTGACCTGTGTTCCAGCCTTTCCAAGGCGATTACAGACATAACGACCCAGAAAGCCTGTATTGCCAAAAACTGTACATACTGTCCCGTTGAAGGAACTACGTCCTCCTGGACCTTTCTTCAAGCTTGCGAGCGTTGGAGATGTGATTATTCGAGGCGCATCGAACGAGTATTGTCGTCTGTGGTTTATCGGTAAAACTGGTGCACCAGCGGTGAAGTGTATCTCGGGTATCTCTGAAAATCATCAAAAAGCTATACATATAAATTATATAATAATTCGTAAACTCGTCAAAACACAACATCCGCAAGAAGAATTTTTACGATACAGCGGAGTTGACTTTGAGAATGAACAAAATTTCTATTACAGAATTCTTACGAGTCGCACGAAGGGGATTTATCGAAATAATCGAGACCCGAGATGCGATAGCCATTATTTAATATATTTATTTATTTCGACTACGATGTTCGATCGTCTTTCGTAACCTGTAAAGTCCCCAACCCCCAAAAACTCGGGAACGTTCGCAGTTCTCGTTTGGTGTCGCTGCTCTCAAGAAAGATATATTTTCTGCGCACCGTCTTCACGGATATATTCTCGGGTGTAATTGTTATATATATAACCAGCTGATTTTCACCTACACGCAGGAAACAGAGAATAACAGTATGACAGAATATGACTCATTGACAATAGACGGACCCTGGATCTGAAAAATAATTGTTTTTAGAAAAAGAACAATACTAAGAAGATTTAAATAAATAACAAATCATGGAGTGGTTGTTCGGAAAACGTATTACTCCCGAGGAGATGCTGAGAAAAAATCAACGAGCTCTCAATAGAGCAATGCGTGATCTTGATCGTGAGAAAATTCGAATGGAGCAGCAAGAAAAGAAGATAATAGCTGACATTAAAAAACTCGCTAAGGAGGGTCAAATGGTGAGTTCTCAAAGATTGTATATCAACGATTTTGTGCAATAACTCAGGTAGTCTACATATATATAATCTTACGTTACAGGATGCTGTGAAAATAATGGCAAAAGACCTTGTCAGGACGAGGCGTTACGTCAAAAAATTTATGCTCATGAAGGCAAACATTCAGGCTGTATCGCTGAAGATTCAGACTCTACGCTCACAAAATACCATGGCTCAAGCCATGAAAGGCGTTACCAAAGCCATGCAGAGTATGAACAAGTAAGTTCGGTATGTTCAAGCCTCGCGCTGTATCGTCGATGTTGATTTTGACTTTTTTTTTTAACTCAACAGGCAACTCAATCTACCACAGATACAAAAGATTCTTCAGGAATTTGAGAAACAATCGGAAATAATGGATATGAAAGAGGAGATAATGAATGATGCGATTGATGATGCTATGGAGGACGAAGGAGACGAGGAGGAGAGGTCAGTAGTTCTCTCTCGCATCTGATAATCTGAAGTAACGTGATAAAAATTGTCTTCTTCTTGCTACAGCGACGCGGTTGTTTCTCAAGTCTTGGACGAGCTTGGACTCCAATTGACGGATCAACTCTCTGGATTGCCCCAAGCTTCCGGTTCGTTGAGCGTCGCGGGTTCGAAACAGCCAGCAGTAGCCGCTGCGGCGGCTGGAACATCGGAGGACGGCGGAAATCTCGCAGATGCGGATGCCGATCTCCAGGCGAGATTGGAAAATTTGCGTCGAGAGTAACGAAACTGAGAATGATCGCGCTTAAATTTTTTTTTTTTTTTGATACGTGAAAAAAGTCCAAATCCTCGACGTAGCAATGTTTTTTTTTACGACTTATTGATAATATTATTGCAAGCTTGTATCAAATATTTTACGACTTTTTATTGTCTCTCTGTGGGCAATGCTGCGGGCGTCGCGTTAATAATAATCACACGTTGATACACACACATACATACACACACGCACACACACACACACACGAAATCGAGTGATTTTTCTATATAGTTATGTATACAAGTTGATTTTTTATTACGTCGACGTGCAGCATCAGCTAATTGATTTTGCTCTTGCTACACGAACTCAAGTATAGAGCCGTAGCAGCAGCAGCAAAGCAGCACCCCTTGTTAAACCTCGATGAAATTTTTCATTCTTTTTATAATTGGTCAAGCACTTGGATCAACGCGATGTACAAGTTTTGTAAGCTACATAGAGAATATATAATATATATAATATACATATATATATAGAGGATGTTTTATTAATCATGAACGGACTAGGTAAAGCTAGGTAGCGGGTGATCAACCAAGTAAATTGAAAATAAAACTCCAAGTGTCCTGTGATCAATAGTCTCCGAGTTATAAGCGTTTGACTTTAACAATTAATAATTAACGACCATAACCCTTTGCGGGTTGTACAATAAGCCACGGATGGCATCGTTCCGAGTTCATTCGGACAGAAAGAAATAGAACGATGCAGCCGGACCAAAAACTGCATTAACGAACGCACTCTATTTATCGTACGACACTTTTGCCTTTTTTCATCTTACTCGGGTGATCATCCGCAACCGGACTATACTTAACGTACACAGAAATAATAAATCACCATGTATATGTATATATACATATATATTAGTCATATATCTAACGCTAATGTGCGCTTTTCACTTTTTGTGATTATTACAGATGCTTAATTCGTTACAATGTACATATTTACACAAGGGACAGTCAATGTCCAAGTATTTTTTGTTTGTTTTAGGTATATAGTGCGTGTGTCGCGTATTATATATATATTATAATAAATACATGTCTCTACGCGTGATTCGCCTCGGGGTGACGATATGACGAGAGAAATTGATAAATATTAAGTACAAATGGATTATGCCGCGCGCGAGAAAGAGTATATAGATTGATGATGAAGTTTCGACGAATTATTATTATTATTATTATTTGTTTGTTGACTATTTAGTTGGGCCGTTGCGAGTTAAATTTTATGTAATAATAGTCATATAGTCCAGACCTGAACTTTTTCCGCGACAATGCACCAACTCGCGTGATCGTAGTAAGACGATATTATATGTAAATTCTCGACATATTTGTTGATGAGCTGATCAAGTTCACCCTCTCTAAATACATGGTAGTACTGATGATAAGTTATCGCGCCGCCGCCACCTCCGCCATCGTCGTCGTCACCGGCTCGATCAGACGGCAAGGACTCTTGAGACGATGACCCACTGAGTGGAATATCAGAGGTGATTGGACGTCTACCAGTTGTTCCCGATATTGTTAGAGCACCGTCGCTGCTGTTAACGACTCTTGTCGCTCGAGGATCCTCGTGATCGGCGTTATTAGCAACGCCACTCCTCGGTATCTCCTCGGATGCCGAGCGTTTTTGATACAAGTACTTGCGTCTCTCGCGAAGTGTCTTATACTCGAAATTACTCGATGAACCAAGCGAAATTGTACTACCAGCGCCGTTGCCACTAAAAAATCTCGAAGCTGCATCCAGTGACTCGTCGGTTTGACTGGCATCACTCAATAGACTCATGGAATTTTCAATAGAATCTCGAGAATCATCGATCTTCTTTACTCGTTGCCCATCCTCGTTAATGGAATTTTGCCTCGTCGTTGAATCTTCATTGTTATCACCCAAAGCCTCATCGACGACGAGACACTCGCCGTTCTTCGTCACTACGACAAAATCACCGATTGCCTCTTCGGAAATACTTTTCGGTAACAGCGACGTATGCTGATTAACGTCATTTTCAACGATCGTATTTTCATTATTGTCTCTCACGTATTCTTGAGAATAATGGTTGTCAGGTGGACCCGTTGAACCGCTCAGCCAAGCTATCGTATCATCGACCAACTGGCTATATTTACAATTTGTACGGAGACCACTGATCCGCGATGTTAGATCAATCGTCGTTTCCGCTACGTAGGGCGGTATCGAACGTACCGTGTACTCGCCGCTATTCGTACGCGCCGGTGATACAACTCTTATACTCTGCTGACGGCAATATTGCTCGATATCGTTGATCAAATTAACACCGAGTTTGTCCGTAATATCGAGGGCCATTGAGTTATTATCAATTTCATTTGGAACTGTGGTGGAATTTTTCTCCTTCTCATTCGTTTCATCTACGTCCTCGCTGACGGGCTGTGCATTCCCAATGGCCACTTCCGGTTTCTCAATTTTCACAGCGTCTGTAGAATAAAAAGTGAGCAAGGATCTAATCGTTTGATGAGGAATATTTAAGAATTGTTATGATTGAATAAGATTTTGTTTGATATTTTATACATGAAACATTCTTAACGTGCACATAAAATCGTGATATTACCTTTTTTATTCTTCAGAGAAAAACGTTGATCGGATATAACACTGATGACTGATCCAACGGATTCAGGTGACGATAGACCGCTCGAATCGCTGTCCAAGTCATCGGTCTCGGGATTAAAGAGCTCCAAGGATAGTAGACGAGGTAGGGTTCTCGCGTCAATTCCCGAACTATCCGAACGACCGGCCGAAGTTGAGGCACGTCGCACCAATGGAAACGAGGATTTGATGGCTCTCGTTGCGAAACCTGGCTTTTGTCTCAGTAATTCTTTTATCTGATTCAATCTCGAGCGTCTTGTGTCCTGATCGTTGATTGACTCGTTGCTAATCGATTCAACGCTTTTATTATCGCAATTATTATCCTCGTCTTCCTCATTGACTTCCTCGTTTATCGTCGTACGCTCTACAATCGGCGATGGCAAATTGCTACTCTCCGTCACTACCACTTGCTCGTTATCGTCTGGTAATTTTATAAATTCGTTAGCGGCCGTCTCGTTATTATCAATATTATCGTTGTTTTCTCGATCGTTAGGCGTCATCGACGTCGTCGTCGTCGCCGTCACCGTCGCCATTACGGGTGATTGTTCGGATGGAACGTTCGGAAAAAAGTCAGATACAGGAAAAAAGGGTTTCGTGGTTGGAGTAAAGCTGGGATTAAAGTTGCGAGGTGACAATCCCGGCGGACTGGGCGGTGGTAGAGATTTGCTCGTAGCTGGAAATTGTTTGATCAATGGTGACATTGATATGAGCTTGACACGTGATCCAATGCCCCCGCATCCGTGATGAATATCCGGTGGATGTTTTATACGAGGTGACGGAGGTGCCGAGGTTGTTCTCAATTGATGATAACCACCGGGTAACGGTGGTATCGTCGTTGTAACATCGATCAGAGAGGGAAATTGATTGTTACGCGTGTTACCGCTGTCCTGACGATGATAATGATATGGATTGTGATAATGATGCTTGTTCTGTTGTTGATTATCGCACTGTTGTAGCTGATTCTTTGGCACGTAAATAACGGAGGCGAAGCTATCCTCGGAATCGACGCTCGTGTCACTCTGTAAACTGCTGTCTTTCGACGAGTCCGAACCGTCCTCCTTCGATAAACGCCTCTCGATCGATTCACCGCCACCTTCCGGTGGTGCTGCTGATTTATTACCAACTACTCCGCTAGCCTGACCCCCGTTACTCGATGTACTCAATTTTCCGCTCGTCGCTGTCTTCGACTCGTCGTTATTACTCGTTTCGTTTGTAACGACTGGCTCATCATGATCCCGATCGTGCCTTGTATTTTGATCATCCGTCGATTTCCAACCCTGTAGTATCTTCACAAAACCGTTCTTTATCGCCATACTCGATACTTTATTCTCCATACTCGTTGTTGATTGCTTTATTCGATTAGTAAGGTCACTTTTAATAAGCTGTAAACGCTTCGTTGCATTGCCGGAATAGAGTGAATCCCGAAAGTGACAAAATGTACGACCGCTAGGTTTACACATTATTTCCTCGTTCAACGAGGCCTGTTTCATTATATTTTTCCTCACACGCTCCCGCTCAACAATTCTCTCCATCGACATTAATTCCTCGTTCATCGAGCTCTGCTTGTGAACGTTGCCCCGACGACGACGTCTCGGGGCTGACGCAAATCTCTGCGTATCCTTGAGATAAAGTGAAGAGAGAACAAATAATGTAATTTAAATTTAAGGAAGAGTGAAATTTCAAGAAGATAACTCAATATTTAGATAGAGCATTTACGGATATTTAGAAAAATACACAAAATATCAAAAAAAAATGCACATTCCAAACTTTTCATCTCCCGTCTATTATACCTGAGACTCGGCAAGATCCTTGACAACGACGATCGGCGGTTCATCGATAAATTCCAACGACATATCGTCCGGTATATGAGTTTTTTGTTTCACGAGTCGAGGCTTATTACCGGATGTTATCGATGATGAACGTGTGAATGAGGTTGATGAAATGGACGATACTGAGACTAGTGCTGTTGTCGGATCGTCCATAGAATCAACTTCTCCTGTTGCCATGAATTTTTTATTATTTTCCATTGACGGCGGTGGCGAGGGAGTTTTTGATTCCTCGTTGAGATAAAATTCGGACGTTTGAGTCGACGAAAAGCCGGGTATACTGGATCGCGAACGAACAAGATCGAGCCTTTGGATCTCGAGTATATCGCCGAGACTCTTTGATTTAACGCCGAGAGTCTCGGAGCTAGTTTGGGGCGGCGAAGTTGGATGTTTCGTAAGCGTCACGTTGTCGTCCTCGAGACGTCGCAGTTCAATAGGTATATCATCGACGTCGCCGATATCGTCGTGCTCGAAATTTCGTCGTCGACGACGATTTTTGCAACCACCGTTGTGCCATGTCTCGAGAAACCAAGCTCGATTTCCAGCGGAACCTCGCTTACTACCCGCCAATTTCTGTTCAAAGAATTTTACGTTATTATTATTATTGTTATTATTATCGTTATTTATGCACGTTACCTGCAAAGCTCGACGGAAAAAACTGTAGCAAGTCTCGTTTGGACTCGATAGGCTACTCGTTGATGGTGATGGACTGAAAATTGGATCTATCCAGTAACTTCGGTTTTTGCATCTTGGACGATCACCTCCGCCACCTCCTCCCCCTGCTCTGTAAATATACGCAAAAAAATCAATGAGACGCCTCTCTGCTACATATATAAGCGCTGAGGAGTAATGATTTTGTTGTGCGGTATAGGTCTATCAGTAGTATAAAATACCTTTTGCCAGAAGTTACGAGGCACCTCCGTGCGATTCGATCAGGATCAAGATCGTTCATGACATCGTCCAATGAGTTACCTGTCGCGTCACCCGTGCGGCACGTTCTCGTCGTTCTTAATCCCGAATTGAGGCAGTAGGCTTTTGGCCAAGGTACGAGGACATCCTGAGACTCGAACTGGTAAACCGAAACAAATCGTATTTTCATACAAGGACAAAAAACACGCCAAATACTTTTCCATTTTCTTGTATATTCACATTGTATGTTTGTACGTTCGACAAAGATTCATTTTGATTATTAATCAGCGGAAAATTTGCGACGAAATGCAGATTCAAAACGTAAGTAATAAAAGACGAATAAAGCTTCGTTATACATTTTTACTTACTTTTCTAGAAACTTAACAATGTGCAAAATTTTAAGTAGCTATAATTCCGCGCCAGTTTGCCCGATTTGGTTTATAGGAGAGGTTTTGAAAACGTTGCAAGTAGACTTAGATAATGCCGTTTGATTCATCTCGATATTTCAATTATTACGGCCATAAGGACGTTTTTAAAATCCCCGGGGAAAAAAAATTAGGAGAAATGTATGGGTATGTATAGAGAAATTCGCAAAAATCGATGGCTCGACTTTAAAAATCTGTAAAAAATCAAAAAAAAAACTTAGCTGAATGAATCAAGCGGCATTGTAAAGATCGAACCGTTACGAAGAGAATGAGCATAGAGTAAGGTATCAAGTATGTCGGAGAGCGGAATTACATCAATTTCAGTGCACTCACTATTTGTTTGCCGGAATGCAACAAAAAATTCAATTTTTAAAATGTCTTTTAGGACATTATACCGATGTATTTTTACGCACTGATCGAAAAAAAAAACGGAAATTCCTTTAGAAATCGTTCAAAACGTGTTTTTTTTCGTATTAAAAAAATCAATCTATTTTATTTCAATATATCTGTGTATATGGAGAATATATAAGGAATATAAGCGTACCTTTCTGTGCCTCTGTTCCATGGCCCAAACTGAAATAACGAGACGTCCACCGATTCGTAAAACCCTAGCGAGTTCCTTGAGTGCATTGACGCGTCTCTCGGTAGTCGCGAAATGATGCACGACGGCAATTGAGAGTACAGCATCGAAGCTCTCATCTCGAAAAGGTAGAGCGAGATTATCGCACATCAGAACCTTTTTTTGTGACGCATAAAAAGATCATCATTTGGCGAACAAAATGAATTTTCAACAACCAAACATCGTGTTAAGCGTCCAATAGTCAGCGTATAATTTAATTTTTTTCACCTCATTCTCCTTTTCGCGAGCGATATCGGTGAGTCGCTTGCATCGATCAGCTCCCACTTTGAAAACGTTGTCGTTGACGCTCAGATATTTTCCATTTCCACAACCTATATCGCGAAATAGAGAAAGGGAGAGAAAACAGAATCAATTTATAGCAGGATAACTTGTATTGTAGTATTGTTAATCGATCGGCCATCGAGAAAACAGACAATTCAAGCCTCTCGGGATAGTGTTATCTGTAAACAGACATGCAACACCTGCGATAGCATCGTAGCAAAAAAAAAAAAAAAAAACTTACCGATATCGCAAACGAGAGCTCCAGGTTCGAGTTCCTCGAGAAATTTATATATACGGGGCCAGTGTTTGCTCTGGGCGGTTTTTTCGGCACATTGCTCGTATACATCGTGAACGTAGGCTTGTTCCAAGGCCACAGACCTAGCCGCTCGTTCACCGTCGCTCTCAGACATTACTCTCGTTGCTGATGAGTACCAAATCTCGCATGGCTGATCATCGACATCACTCGCATCTGAAAGAAAATATCAAAGAATAGTAACGAACAATTTTACAAATTTCTCATTGATTTATTTATCGTATGATCAGGTGAGGTGGCCTGATATTTTCGGACGAGCGAGCACGCAAAATCGGTACATTACGATTATCGAAAATTAATTCATTGACTCAAATTCCATAGTCCGTGGACGATGGCAAACAGCCGCAATTAAACAATTGCTCGATCGCGCGTAACACGCGTTTTTCAAGGCATATCCTAGTGTCATCGCGATCGGAGTTTGAGTCACGAGTCCTAGAAGCACTGCGAGAGGTAGCGGCTCTTGAGGAATTATCGGAACTTTGTCGAAGATGTAAAATCGTGTAGGCTCGGCACCAGTTTAAAAATTCAATAGAATCCTCCTCCCTTACGAACGTCACGATCGCCCACAGTGTGCACAAAGTTCGTAATTTGGTCTTTCTCGTTTGAATGTAAACTCGTGAAACGTCGAGAAAGCTTATTAGATTAATGATTTTACGTTCCATCGTGATGTTATTAAAAGAAAAAATTCTTTTTTTTATAACATGTTTTATATTGTATGGTGAATGTATCTACTAGGCACCACCACTCAAAAATCATAATATATAATACTAATATTCTCAATTGAACATTTGAGGAAAATTATAGATCGTCTATGTGTGCCCATTATTATTGTTATTATTATTATTATTAATATATAGAGAAAATAAGGGTCGCGGCGTTTCTCTAAAAAAACTCTTGGTATATACGCGACGGGGTTTCTACCACCACCGAGTGGTTTTGAGGGTATACACATGCAGGGATGATGACACTCTCGTTCGTCAGTCGTCCGGAGGGATACAGAACCAGAGCGGCTGCGCTCTTCCCAATATATACTATATACATTCAATATATGATCCCTTTCACACATAACTGGGTTAGTTCGAGTGCACTAGTTAAACTAATTTACACAGACTCTCCTGTGTAGTCATACAGGCCTCGTGCATGCATATGCATCAGGGGCACACGCGCAATCGAGTCTTTCCTCCGATTCATTGTTAGTCCTCGAGGACGCGATGCGAACGGGGGCTTTTATACACCGTGCGATCGCTCGAAGCAGCCGTCAAAAGGACCGCGACACGCTCGTATCAAGCTTTACCTATATATTTTTATATTTGCGTAATGAAAAATATCTCGTCGATTCGCAAAAGAATTGACTATATTGCCCGGGTGTTCCATTTTTAATAGCCACCCCTTTATCCTTGGCATTTTTAGGGCTCGATCGAATTGGCGCAAACAAATTTCGACGTACGGATTACCGCTGAGGTGCTGTTACGGGACGTTTTTCTGACCAATTTTCGGTTTCCGAAGTAGCTCAACTTGTAATGGAAACTTTTTATAGTCGTTATTGGGATAAAGGTGAGAAACATTGTGAAATGTAGTTTATAAATAACTGATTGGGGATTTGATTCTTTTTTTTTGTACTAGTGTCCGCTTTCGGAACGATGAAGGGGAAATTTATGCACAAAAAAAAATCCTGTTTTAATGTGGCATAATGATCGTTTAGTTTCTGGGATATTTAAACCTCCGCCGGCACATTGAGAGTTTGAAGGTACGGTCGAAATTCCCAATTCGTCATTGTTACCTCGTTTCATCTCTAAATATCAATCTTCATTAGAAAACTACCTTTTTACCGCGTGACATTGTCAACTATTTTATAATGTAGTGGACATATTGAAAAACTTGAAACTTTTTGCAGAAAACACTCGAAACAGATAATGGAATAATAATTCTATCATAATGAAGATATTGCCACGACGGAGTCATCCTTTTTTTTTCCTATTATATCACATCTATTGTTATAGTAATGTCCGACGTGTGAGTTTGCGGTTAGACCGGTCGAAGCTCGTGTGCGGTAGTAATAATGAGATATTACGTGGGCACTACTGTGAACAAGTGATCTCTTGGACTCTCGGCACGACAATATAATCTTTTTCTTATAGATGGAATCATACAATCGACCTCTCTCCTACGCCGATATAAAACATACGAGGTCTGTTCAAAAAGTATCGCGAATTTTTTATTTCCGCGGGCTACGTATATTCGATTTTCGATTTTTTTGTGGCGTTAGGTTGGTCCTCGTGTCCCTCACTTGTGCTGAAAAAATCGGTCATTTTGATTGCCAGCTGTTTTGGTTAGACGTGTTTTGGCTTGTCTTCGATTTTTGCCTATTCCAAAAAATGGATCAAAGAGAATCTGTATGAAATTTTGTGTGAAAAACAAAATTAAGCGCGCGGACGCATTCCGAATGTTGACTGTGGCATATGGTGAAGCTACCTTTGGCTCGTGCTATTCGATTTTTACCAATGATTTGGGCATGAGACGGGTCGCCGCAAAATTCGTGCCCAAAATTGCTCAATTTCAAAGAAAAACAGTGTCGCGTTAACGTTGCTATGGAGCTGTTGGACTCGGTCCGCGACGACCCAAATTCGCTCCAGAAGGTCATAACTGGTGACGAATCATGGGTTTATGGTTATGACGTGAAATCAAAGCTCAATCGTCGCAATGGTAGCTGCTTTTTTGGAATAGGCAAAAATCGAAGACAAGCCAAAACACGTCTAACCAAAACAGCTGTCAACAATTAAATAAACACTTAAAATGGCCGATTTTTTCAGCATAAGTGAGGGAAATGGGTGCCAACCTAACGCCACAAAAAAATCGAAAATCGAATATACGTAGCCCGCGGAAATTCAAAATTCGCGATACTTTTTGAACAGACCTCGTACTGTTTGGTTGTTATATATACTCGTTCTACTTGTGGTATCCTAGAAACCACGCAGAGACAAGATCGCATCGTTTGAATTGTACCTCCAATTATGGAATGTTAATTATTTGAAAAAAATATATATATTATCGGTGAAGAAAAAAGAAGCGTTTCATACATTCCCATAATCGGTAGTGTTACTTTAAGGTAGTAGTCTGGTAACTTAAGCCGATTTTGATGTCTTTTTTGGAGGGCGTTTTTTTGTAGGAAAATAAAAATGAGTCGTTTTGGACAATTAGGATGTTTTTATTTACATATCCAAGATACAAAAAAAAAATTTTTGAAAAAATTTAATAGTTTATTATTATTATTATTATTGATCGAAGTTGGCAGCCCGGGTCCTAACTTTTTTTTCTACCGAACCGATTCTATTTTCGATTTTATTTTACAACCCCTTATTGTAAAATAAAAAGTGAGGGGTGAAAAAATTTCTCTGTAGTTCCGACGAGAACTATAAGTGTGTAGAGTAGCCTGTTGAAATGTCTAAGCAATCGGTTCGGTAGAAAAAAAATTAGGACACGGGCTGCCGACTTCGAGGTGTCAACTTCGATCAATAATAATAATAATAATAAACTATTAAATTTTTTCAAAATAATGTTTTTTTTTCATCTTTAATATGTAAATAAAAACATCCTAAATATCCAAAACGATTCATTTTTATTTTCCTACAAAAAAACGCCCTCCAAAAAAGACATGAAAATCGGCTTAAGTTACCAGACTACTACCTTAAACCGCGAAAATGTTCAACTATTTCCTCAAGCTGGAAGTCTCGCAATTTTTCGGAAAAGTGAAAATATAAGAAAGGAGATAAACTTTTGCCATTTGAAAAACTCACAGAGATCTACCCTTATTAAATAAAAGTAAATCATGGTTAATAATTCTAATGAATTTTTTAATTTTAATACCGCGTAGCTTATTTTTGTAAAGTTTTCACTAGATAGCTCAAAATTCCCGAAAGTTCGAGCGATCAAAGACACGTTATCTTCGTACAATTCTAAATCTACGAAAATCTTAAATTCCTGACCGTTCATTATTTCGAAAATTTTAACGAAGAGAGCATCCTGCAATTGTGTGGACATAAGTGCAGACATTTTTGTGTTCAAAAGTCGAGTAAGTCGATACGAAAAGAAATCGCCAGTGAAAAATTAATGATACGTCTCAATGATGTCCGGATAATTTTCAAAAGTCAACTCATTTATCGACGAGTTTTTTTCAACCACGTCTACAAGATCTCTCCTTTCCTCGTTATGCGCTAAAAACTGCTCGGAAAAGAAGGAAAAAAAAAGAAAATGGGTCAGACGACTTTTCAGAATAATTCGCCCAGCTTCGAGATGCAATAAATTTTTTTGTTTGTACAGAAATAGCTCCTCGCTATGTGGAAGCGAAAAAGTACAGAGGGATGAGGGCAAGGAGGAGGCAATGTGCCCACCGCCGCCGCCGCCGCATGACCGAGGGTCGCGTGGGGGTAAAATAGCCATGAATGAAAGTAGCAGCAACGTATCGATTTATGTATTATCCGCACCGCCCTACTCACAAATATATAACACTGGCGTTAACAAGTTGCACATTGTACAACACTTGCGCAAATATTTTTTATCATATTTGCAATGTCCCAGCGAAGTAATTCAAACGGATGAAAAAAAAGCAACAATACCGCAAAGAGAAAATTGTCCGTGCGCCCCTATATGCCTTAGCAACGCCTGTACAAAGACTGATGATCTCGAGCCGGTCCCAGATACATTTTCTTTGTTTTATTTTTATGAAGACGAAAAATGCTCACGGGGCATATGGCACAGGTCATCGCGCGTAAGAGGCACGAGCGCAGCAAGACTGTCGGATCAATGGAACGCGATTCCAGACCCTATACCTATATTTTACCGAATCTTGTCCTACATATATATATATGTATATATATATATATATACATAGATACATAAATTCCACGTCGTAGTATACGTGCTAATATGATATCTGCATTACGTATAAGAGTACTATCCACGCATCGATAATCCACGAAAGTACAAACGACGCCATGTTGGCTCAGTGACCACTCGAGTTTGCATATTTTACACAGTTTATCCAGGAGCCATAGACGATGTAACGAGGCCGAGTGGAAGATATACACTTAATACACATATACGCGTGCGTTTTTCTGGAAAAAAAAAAAAAAAAAAAAAATGCTTCCAAAATTCACCGGTGTACAGAACTTGAGTTCGTTCGCAGATGGCGAAAAAAAAAAAAAAAAAAAATTCTTTCACCACTTGTTTGTCGGGCGTCTTTCGCATGTCCTCTCCGTGTCCACGACGGTAACTCAACATTCCGCGAGCGTGTTTATCAGCGTCTAAATGAGGCGAGTACGTGTTTGAGTGCTTGCGCTTGCGAAAAATAATTCGGACAAAAGTGTACGGACGTAATTTTAACGATGGTACACGAGGCTACAGAAGGCAAAGAAGAAACTAATATGGCTCACCTCGGTCACGATAATAGAGGTTCTCTCTTCATTTCGTTCTCGTCGAATGACACCCCGCAACGTTGTATGTTCCGTTCTTTTTTTGTTTTTGGCTCAGCCAAAGACGCGGCAAGGAGGACACGACACCTCAGTCGTTGCAAGAACGGGTGTCGACCGATCGACCGGCGTTGGCGGTTGTGACGTCGGTGGCGTCGTCGCTGGCGGTCGTGGTGGTGGAAACGCGGACGTAGGAGTCGAAGAAGAAGCCGATAACGGTAATAGCAACAGGGTTAATCTCGTACAACTCGGCACTGACATTTTTCTTCTCTTTTGTTTTTCCATACTACCCCGGTACTTCACATTTTACGAATACGAGCACGGTTCATCTGGTCGATACGGAGCTTCCCAGAGACCGGATATTTCACTCTCTGTCGAATTTCGTTGATGACGATCGGTGGGAGAAAAGAAGAAAAAAAACAAAAGTAACGAAGCGGTTAGTTCATCCGGCGATTGACCGTGGGCGAAACCGCGAGTGGCACTCGCGTTATTTCGTCCCGCCGTTGACACCGCACGTAAGGGAGGCTGCGCCGTTTTGACGAACGGATATATCCAGGGGGGTATATGAAATTCAACGATGGGTGAACGGGTGTTATGCGTGCGCATTGCCGCTGCGGCTACTCGTTCCTACATGAACGTGAATGCATGTATTATTATAGATGTTTTATGGCCTATATACCTGCGCCAAGTACTCGGTATCGTGTTTTTGTAAATATCCTGTATCTATATTCCCAACAGGAAATATATATCACAATTAATAATTGATCTGCGGGAGTAGAGGGGAAAAAAAGGCTACAAACGATATTTCCGGCAGCGAGAAGTCGTTACAGATTTTTCATTGGATTTTCTTTAGGATTTTCATCGTATCGTACTCAAATTTCGATTGAAAGGAAAGCGATGGAAAAAAGCCTAGTTCATTCAACCAATGGCTCTTTTGAGGGTTTATTTATTGTACAGAAAAAAGGCGCGAGCTCTGTGCGATAAAAACTATGGAAGTGCGACGGTTTTTTTTAGTCTTAGGGATATTTTACGTAACCGAGTCATCCGATTGCGCTAAAATATTTGTTGCTGTTGATTTTTCTCACTTTTTAGAGTGGAATTAATGGAGAACGGGTTACCGAAACGATTGATATTACGGGGATAAGATTAAACGATCTCAAAATAGATAGAGAAAATAAATTGCGTCACCGCAAGTACCAATCGACTTTGTCGATAAATGATTGTCCAGAGACGAATGTTTTATCGCTATTGTTTACGTACGCCGAGCCGTTAACGCCAATATTGGTCGGAAACAATACGAAAAGTAGAAAAAGTCAAGTGTACAAACCACGAAAAGGCCAATGTCCGATTTGTTATCGTTTCGGTGTTTTTTCTAATTTCTTTCCTCTCGTTCCCAAGTGTGTATCTAAAGTTCTTAGACAGATATTATGCTCTTCGATCATTCGGCTCGTGCGTGATAGGAGCGAAGATAGAGAGTGAACGATTTGGCTTGGCCGATAGCTGATAGAGGATCTATAATGCAGATAAGGGGAACAAATGTCGATTTTGTAATTAGGTCGCTGTTGCAACGTGTAATCAAAAGTGTATAGAGATCCAAAAATGTTTTCTCGTTGTTTGGGATTTATTTATCAACAAGACAGATCGGCGTTGCGCAAGCAGATGAGATTAGGCCAATTCAGCCGGTAATCGACAATGCGATGACAAGAAAAACAATAATAATTAAGCACATCTCAGATCAGCCGATAGGGCGTGATAGAATTATTTTTTTATCGCTACGACGTATACATTCGCAGTTAAAAGTGAGATTCGATGAAAATTTTGAGTATACAAGGTCTGTTCAAAAAGTATCGCGAATTTTGAATTTCCGCGGGCTAAGTATATTCGATTTTGGATTTTTTTTGTGGCGTTAGGTTGGTACTCGTGTCCCTCACTTATGCTGAAAAAAATCGGCCATTTTTAATGTTTAGCTAATTGTTGTGAGCTGTTTTGGTTAGACCTGTTTTGGCTTCTCTTCGATTTTTGCCTATTCCAATAAATGGATCAAAGAATCTGTATGAAATTTTGTGTGAAAAACAAAATTAAGTGCGCCGACGCATTCCGAATGTTGACTGTGGCATATGGTGAAGCTACCTTGGACCAGAGCAACGTTTAACGGTGGTACTAAATGTTCTCAGAGGGCCGAGAAGGTGCGAACAACGAAATGCGTTCCGGACGCCCGAGCACATCAACAACGGACGAATACATTGATGAAACGAAGAAAATAATATTGGCCAATCGTCGAATCACCGTTAGAGAAGTTGCTGACGAACTAAACGTATCGATTGACGGGTCGCTGCGAAATTCGTGCCAAAATTGCTCAATTTCGAACAAAAACAGTGTCGCGTTAACATTGCTAAGGAGCTGTTGGACTCGGTGCGAGACGACCGAAATTTGCTCCAGAGGGTCATAACTGGTGACGAATCATGGGTTTATGGTTATGGCGTGGAAACCAAAGCTCAATCATCGCAATGGAAGCTGCTTTTTTGGGATAGGCAAAAATCAAAGACAAGCCAAAAACACGTCTAACCAAAACAGCTGTCAACGATTAACTAAACATTCAAAATGGCCGATTTTGTCAGCATAAGTGAGGGACACGGGTACCAACCTAACGCCACAAAAAAAATCGAAAGTCGAATATACGTAGCCCGCGAAAATTCAAAATTCGCGATACTTTTTGAACAGACCTCGTATATACTTCGCCGTACGATAAAAATGTGACAAAAATCAATGAAACTTTTGTGTTTGAGATTTTTTTTAAGACCCTTTTTATCAAACCATTAGTTTGTTGATATTTAAACTTCTTAGGTACAATCGTAAAACCTTTCTACGAGAAACATATAAAAAATCCGCGACTTCCCATCGATTTCTCAATACTTATCAAGACAATTTCGGAGAGTGATAAAAAATTCTTTGAAAAATTCACAAGTACTCGAAAAAAAATCAGTGAATCTATTTCACAAGGTAACGAAAAAGTTTACTGAAGATTTATTAAACAATTTTTTTTTTTTTAATGCACTCGAAAAAAATCACTGAATTCATTTCACAAGATAATAAAAAAAGTTTACTGACGATTTGTTAGACAATTTTTTTGCATTATTATAATGCAAAATTAATGCTCTTAGCATCGTTAATACGCTTGGTTTTTGTTTTTCTGTTTTTTTTTTCCAATTTCCATCATTATCCCATAAAGTTTTCGAAGCTTCCGATCGAACGAGTAAACTTTTGTCCGGTACGATATGCGCGAAGTCGGCCTTAATAAGATGGTATCGTGCGTAAATATAAATAATATCTCGTTGAATAAATCTTTAAATCACGTTGATAATAAGATTCCGATGATCCGTATCAAACGAAATACAAATAAATGAACGAATTGATCAACACGCCTACGCCCGTATAAACCGCGAACAAAGGCTGCGCGCGCGCGCGTTTATCGAGTATTATTATTATTATTTACTATATAGGCGAACTCGCCTATAGCAAATGGAAAGGAGAAGAATACATAGTACTACTATTCTGAATATATACATATATAATACTATATCGTACGCGATATAGTATACTTCGATAAAATAGTTTAGGCGACCCTGTGGCGTTGGAATATGTCTTTGCCACCCACCAAAGAGAGAAAAAGGATGGCGGGTTCGCGAGTGAAAGACGAAGCGGTGCGAGTGATGGCGCGAGGCCGTCAGGCCGTGAACGCAAAATATCCCATTATACCCACATATATCCATGTACATGGATTCATACATAAATACATACAGGGAATTCATACATGCAAACATATTACACTCGTGCAGAGAGAAAGAGAAAGAGAGAGTAAGAGTGGATAACACGGTGGTGGTAACGGCGGCGATATGCTTGGTGTGGTATAAAAATGAAATGGGGCATTGGGTGAAAGTACTCTTGGCTCGGATCGAGTCTTATATCAGATCAGTCCGAGAAGGCAGTGGCTAAAGATTGATCTGCAAGGATGTCGATGGAAATTTTGCCTTATTTTCTTGTATAAAAAATATTCTATGTAAAATAGAATTGAGTGCCTCTGTGTGACTCGTGTGATTGCCCATTTTGTGTATACAACGTGCCTGATTTTGGCCAATTCTTCGTAGTACACGATACACAAAACAGCAACGCCGCACCTTTATATACGTATATACATAACTCTTCGCGAGGAGTGCTCCTGAGCATTGTTCGATATCCAGGCAGAGGGAACGTATCGTGGTAAGTAACCAGTGTAACGTGTACATAGGTAACTTCACTACGATCCCAGTTGAGTCCCAGATCATTCCCAAATTTTTAAATTCGTTTCTACACATTGTAGTAATAATTGACGGTAATGAAAATGTAAGGTACTGTGATACATGTCGGTAAGTTAGAAAAATATTTGGCACGATAGATTTAAAGAAAAATGGAATAGTTTATGTCAATTAAGAACGAGTTTTTTTTTGTTTTTTTTTTCGTTTTTCCAAAGAAGACTCCATAATATTGTTTCTGCAATGATGGGTAATAATTCGTTTTGTACAATGGAACATCTTCCATCAATCCACTATCCAGGTTTTTAATCACTTTTATCGGTTTCGTCTTGCAGTCATTTGTTTGCACAATTTTGATAAACAAATGGTTATAATATTTAACCTATTGTAATTTGTGGAAATTATTCTGAAGATTAAGCACTCCTTCGTCTCAACTGGATTGCAGTGGTTATTAAATACTTATAGCATTTTTTATATGAACAAAAAAAATCATGTTTATAAGGTCACAAACGTTTTAGACTGCGTGATACTTACCGAGCTAGAATCATATGTCATTGAAAATGGCACGAATCGTCACGTTACTCTCGTCGCTGACACTCTGGAGTTTAGGTGCTCTTGCACTTGACAATGGTTTGGCCAGAACACCGCCAATGGGATGGCTCGCTTGGGAAAGATTCAGATGTAACACGGATTGTATCAATGATCCTGAAAATTGCATCAGGTGAGCCGAAATTTCTTGGAATCCAAGGAAAACCTCAGAAGAAATCAAAAAACTTCTTCTGGGTGTGAAAAAAAATATATTAGTCAAATAATTCAAATGATGAAAAACAAAAAATTTCCAATTGTTCGCAGCGATCGACTCTTTCGTACAATGGCCGATATAGTTGTGTCTGAGGGATATGCGGATGCCGGATACGAGTATATAAACATAGATGATTGTTGGTTGGAGAAAGAGAGAGATTCAAATGGACAACTAGTTCCAGACAGAAAACGCTTTCCCTATGGAATCAAGAGTCTCTCAAATTATGTAAAGAAAATCTCGACAATAACCAGTAATGTTTTCCCTCTTGGTGTCAAATTGAAACAATCTTATGCTCGTTTCAATCCTAAATATCTGTCTAGATTCATTCCAAGGGTCTGAAATTCGGTATATACGAAGATTTTGGTAACTACACGTGCGCCGGTTATCCAGGAGTTCTCGGTTATTTGGAGAATGATGCGGCTCTGTTTGGCTCGTGGGACGTTGATTACGTAAAATTGGACGGTTGTTATGCTCATCCTTCCGAGATGGATAGAGGTACATTTGGAGTACACGCGAGTATCACAAGATACGGTTATTTTACGTTTCAACGATAGCGGAGATAATAATCAAATTTTTTTGTGCCCAGGCTACCCAGACTTTGGTTTTTATCTCAATCAGACCGGACGACCGATGATTTATTCCTGCAGTTGGCCGGTTTATCAAATTTACGCTGGAATGCAGGTGAGTCTAAATTTATTATTTACAGGGCGATACTCTGTATATGGGATTTTATGGTGGAGAAGTCTGATTGGGGAAAAAAATATTATTTTTTTTAAGCCCAATTTCACGGCTATAATAGAGCACTGTAATTTGTGGCGAAATTACGATGATATACAAGATTCATGGGCGAGTCTCGAGACCATAATTGATTATTACGGTAATAATCAAGACTCTATTGTACCTAACGCTGGTCCGGGACATTGGAACGATCCGGATATGTTGATAGTAGGAAATTTCGGACTGAGTTACGAACAAAGCAAGACCCAAATGGCACTGTGGGCAATTTTAGCTGCACCGTTGTTAATGTCCGTTGATTTGCGAACTATTAGACCAGAGTACAAAGCTATTTTGCAGAATAAAAAGATTATCGCTGTCGATCAAGATCCATTGGGTATACAGGGACGAAGAATATACAAGGTAATATTATAATTTATGAGTATAAGATTGAGAGCTCTATGATAATCGACTAATTAACAAACGATTCTCATTTCACAGCACAAAGGAATTGAGATTTGGGCAAGACCCATTACTCCGATATATCAAGATCCGGCTGTTTACTATTCGTACGCTATTGCATTCCTCAACAGAAGAACCGACGGTACACCCTCCGATGTATCGGTTACGCTGAAAGAACTCGGTCTTCAATATCCCGATGGATACAAAGTCGAGGTACTTTATCCTTATCCTATCCTATTTTCGTCCCTGCTCTATTTTTTAATACCTGTGAAATTATCATTAAAAATGTTACCACTCAAAAATTACCATTTTCAATGTATTTCAATCTAGGATTTGTACGAGGATGTGGATTACGGTGTTTTGACGCCACAAACCAAGATAAAAGTGAAAGTAAATCCATCAGGAGTTGTAATTTTACGCTGTGATCTCCAACTCGAACGTCATCGACTCCTTTCACAGAGTCAGTACACGCAGTATTCGCCAGTTGATCGAGTATATAAAATTCGCCAAAACTCTTTCGAGTGATATACCGCTTGGCTCATCCCGCCAAGCTGACGCGTCTACATAGACAACTCAGAATCGTCAACAAATATCGCGATATAAATACTTTGTAATATTTTTGTATCCATATATATATTTTATGTATATGTATATACTTTACCATAAAATTCGTCGTTACCATAGATTTCTTAAGAGTGTAAAAGAAAAACCGATTATAGAAAATAACTATAAACTTTGTAACGATATCCGAATATATCGCATTACTCTATATACTTTTCTTTATCTTTCGATGCGTGAGCAACATTTGAAAAATCCTAAGATTCTCTCCACCGTTCTTCGATCTAATGACGTTATATATTAGAAACAAATAATAACGCGTCGTTATAAAAATAAATATTTAATTTTATTTCTTTCCCTGGAGGTCCTACAAGAGCCTCTGTTATAAATGTCGTGTTGTTTCGCGCGTCCGTCATGAAAGGGGGCGGCGCTGTTAACGACGATAGCAGAGCCAGCACTCTCAGGCTCTCACAGGGGGTGTTCACTCCCATACGAAAACCACGGCTCTATTATTAGTTCCCGTGAAACCAAGAGTACAGAGAGTGCGCAACTATCGACGCGCAGCTAGCGCAACCTACAAAGTAGGAGCGAAAAGTAGAACTAGATCTTGGCAAGCTTTTTACCCGTTACCGACTTCCTCACAAGGGGACCTTCCCGATTTGTCATCACCGATTTCGCTCAAATTTATAGGGTATGTTGGAGTTGACGAGGTGAGAAAGTGACCCAAGTGGGAGGGCCAGATGGGCAATATTTAAGAAAATAAAAATTTTGCAAATTTATTAATACATAAGAAGTTTATGTAGTACAACTTTCAATCCCCGATTGGCGCAGCGGCAAGAGCTCGAGTTCATAGTTTGAGGGTCGTGGGTTCGTTTCCCCGGTGATACTAGATGTATCACCGCTCTCGAAGACAAGGGTAGGTCTGTTCTCTGACAATATTTTAATGCTATTGATCAAACATCTGCAAAGGTAATTGAAATAAACAAATAAAAATTCCGTTTATAACGAAATTCCTTCGGCAGAAAAAATGAATAATTAACGAATAAATTCCTTTCAGCGGCGGTATGTTTCGGTCCGATTTTGTTGCGACCCGAGGAAGAGACGGTAGCTTCGATAATGCACATCAAATTTTATAATACAAATGACATTTGATCCACTTAATATAAATGAATCTAAATATATATATACATATATAAATGATTTGCAAATAAAGTATTGGAATAACTTTTTTCCATTTCTTGAATATCTGTCTTTGATCTACTATACCGACCGACTTTTTATTTTCATGTCCACTCTTCATTCAAATTGCGCGCCGCGGCTGGATGCATATCTTTTTAGTTCCGACAGTCCAAGAGTACATAGATAGCGCTACAAACAGTGGCTGCGCTTTTTAACATGGGAGTTCCCACACCCTAGGCTCTCAAAACTACTTGATTGTTTTTTTTTCTCATCATTTGTAAATGAATAATTTATATCGTGCGACGAAAATTCGTGCACCGAAATAATGAAAATTGCTTTCATGGTGGCTGAAAAGCCTTCTCTAGCCGCTTCACTCGCAAATATATTGAGCAACGGAAAATGCTCTACGAGAAAAGGTAGGTTATAGGCCAGAGATCAGCAGCAGAGGATGCAGCCCTCCCAATTATTTTTAAAAGTTATCATCACCAGAGCTCTTATCTCCACAGAGTACATAATATATTAACATAAACATATTAACTCATATATGATATATTAATATAAATATTTACTTCACAACGAGAACAGGTCTCAATGGTTCCTGTTCGGTTCACGAATGGACAGGTCTCTTTATGAAGGAGATGGTCACTTACAAAATGACCTCGGTATGTGGACACGTGATGAGCCTGGACTTCATAGGGAAATACAACAACTGGGACAAAGTTGATCCGGTAGGTAAAAAGTGTTTGCCTCACAACGGCAACAATAATCTTCGAACAATGAACCTCCGTTGAGATAGCTAGAAGGAAAAGAAAGACTTTTGCTACATTGAGTTAAATTTTTTGCTTCTTTGCAGGCTGAGCTATTCTCCTGTCCTACGGAGAAGAAAGAAGCTACTCCGAAGCTCAAGATACCTGCCTTCCTTGGCAAGGAAGGTGCTCATTCTAATTATCTGGTCCTTTGGCTCGATTGCGATAAAGAGGGTGAAAATATATGCTTCGAAGTAATACGCGCCGTTGAGCAAGGCATGTGTCGACGCCTCGATCCCAAAGTACACAATGCACCTCTAGTTTTGTTCAAATACTTCATATATTTATAACAATTTATTTTAGTCCAGGAAGAAAAAAAATTCAAAAAAGGTGCTTTGGGCTACGTATTTTTTTCTTTTCCTTCAGGATATTTGGAGAGCCAAATTCTCGGCAATAACGGAACAGGATATAAAAGCTGCTCTGGCAAATCTTGGAAAACCTAATGAAAATGAGGCGCTGAGTGTCGATGCCCGACAGGAGCTCGATCTCCGAATCGGCTGTGCATTTACGCGTTTTCAAACGAAATTCTTTCAGGTACGTTCGAAAAATGACTGAAACGCTTGATTGATAATGCGCGACAGTCAGAATTATTAATTTTTTTTTTTACAGGGAAAATATGGTGACCTAGACGCGTCATTGATTTCCTACGGTCCCTGCCAAACGCCCACGCTAGGATTTTGCGTTCAGCGTCACGATGAGATACAGACTTTCAAACCGGACCCCTACTGGGTACTTCAGGTGATCATCAAGAGTGCTGATGGTCAGGAACTCGTTACGAGTTGGTCACGTTGTCGGTCCTTCGACAAGGAGATAGCAAATATATTTTTGAGCCACGTGAAGGAACACGAGGAAGCCAAGTGAGTGTGACTTCTGAAGATTTTCGATTGCAATTTCCAATCGATTTACTATAAGCTCTCTCCGTTTCTCACTCTCGGCGGACAGGGTTGTGAGTGTCGTGAGTAGCGAAAAAACGAAAGCTAGACCCATTGCTCTCAATACGATAGAACTTATGAGGGTCTCGAGTTCGGGACTTGGAATGGGCCCTCATCACGCTATGCAGATTGCCGAACGTCTCTATACTCAGGGTTACATAAGTTATCCACGAACAGAGACTACCTCTTATCCTCAAAATTTTGATCTCTTGTTAGTATTTTATCTCTTTCTCTCTCTCTCTCTCTCTCTCTCTCGTATTGTAATAAAGTACTAATGAGATTTGTTTGGCAGAGGGACGTTGAGACAGCAACAAAATAGTCGTGAATGGGGAGATGAGGTACGAAAAATCCTTTCCAACGGTATTAACAGAGCTAGAAGTGGTCACGATGCCGGTGATCATCCACCGATAACCCCGATGAAAGCCGCATCGCGAGAAGAACTGGACGGTGAAGCCTGGAGGGTCTATGATTATATTACCCGACATTTTATTGCTACGGTAAGGGAATAGGCAAACATTTCTTTAAAATTGTATTGGTTCGAGCATCCTGACGATTTTTTTTTTTTCGGTTTCCGAAAGGTTGCGAAAGACTGCAAATATTTGAGTACAACGGTTAAATTTGAAATTGGAATGGAGATGTTTACGTTGACCGGAAACTCATTGATAGATCCGGGCTACACGAGTCTTTTGACGTGGCAAGCAATGGGAGCCAACGATTCCCTACCGAATTTCAACTCCGGTGACAGTGTCGGGATACATGATGTCAGTAACAATTGGGCTATACGAAAAATTTTATATTAGAGCGTCCGGTATGATTTTTCGATAAAACTTCCTATTTGCTCAATTGTAGGCTAAATTACTCGAATGCATGACTCAGCCACCGGATTATCTCACGGAATCGGAACTCATAACTCTGATGGAGAAACACGGAATTGGTACGGACGCGTCAATTCCCGTTCATATAAATAATATAGGAACCCGAAATTACGTTACTGTGGTCGCCGGCAGAAAACTCGTTCCCACCTCCCTCGGAATTGTTCTCGTTCACGGATATCAAAAGGTACAAGCTTCAACCCGAGCAGGCTCAGCAAAACTCGATGATCAAAGTGTTAATGCTGCACCGTATGAGGTTTCATCGAAATTTCTTCGAACTTGATTTTTCGGGAAAAAGTAAAATCTTACGATACATAGAGTTTGTGAACGAAGTTCTTAGAATTTAACGATTTTTCTTAAACTCAAGATACTTTCGAAAAAAATCTCACTACAATTTCTCTTACTGCAACTCGGCACTTTACGTGTTCTTAACGGATTTTCCTTTTTTCGCAGATAGATCCTGAATTGGTTCTGCCAACCATGAGATCAGCTGTCGAGGAACAGCTAAATTTAATCGCTCAGGGTAGAGCCGATTTTGACGCTGTTCTACAGCACGCTATTGAAATATTTAAACAAAAATTTCATTACTTCGTACAAAATATCGAAGCTATGGATCAATTGTTCGAGGTATCTTTTTCACCGTTATCAGCATCGGGCAAGGCTCACTCGAGGTATTTCTCGTTTGTTTTTTTTCCCCTTCGTAATAATAATTATTATTTCCTCCAATATTTATCACCGAATCTGGTTTCTCGTAGATGTGGCAAGTGCCGGCGTTACATGAAGTACATACAACCGAAACCTTCGCGATTGCACTGCACCCACTGCAACGAGACTTACAATCTGCCGCAAAATGGAAATATACGAATTTACAAAGAGCTCAAGTGTCCCCTCGACGATTTTGAACTGTTATCATGGTCCACCGGAAGTCGTGGCAAAAGTTACATATTCTGTCCTTATTGCTTCAACAATCCACCGTTCAGGTTCGGGCACTGTCCAACCATTTACTAAATTACTTCGATAATTTTTCGAAATCCTCATTGCTAACAATTAATCTCGTCATTCAGGGACATGAAAAAGGGAAATACTGGTTGTAATTCTTGCACCCATCCAACTTGCGCTCACGGGTTAAATTTGAACGGTCTGTGCAGCTGTGTGGAGTGCGAAACGGGAATTCTAGTGTTGGATCTTTCTGCGGGACCAAAATGGAAATTGGGCTGTAACCGTTGCGACGTCATAATACACTTGTTCGAGAACGCTCACAGAGTTAACGTCGACAGGGATATTTGCGATTGTGGTGCTCAGCTTGTTAACGTCGAGTACAAACCGGTAATTACACTTTTTTTCTTTTTCTAGTATTTATTTACCCATATAATCGTACGTTAGGTCAATAAAGAATGAAAACTAACGGGTCTTATCGTAGGAAAAGACGAAATTACCGAACGAGTTAACCGAGATGATCGGTTGTGTATTTTGTACACCGGCTTTCGTGCGTCTCGTTGAGAAGCATCGCGCGGTAGCCTCGAAACCGGTCACAACTCGAGGACGGGGCCACGCGAAAGCTCGTACTCGAGGCAAACCACGTCCGCCGAAAGACAAGATGGCCCAATTGGACGCCTATTTTGTTTAAAAAGAAAAAAATTTCGGGCAACGCCCCCCCCCCCCCCTTCCTCCTTCGATTTTGGTACTCTTCTTCTTCAAACTTATTGTATCGTTACCGATGAGAGTCCTACAGTTGAAACAACCCTATCATAATCCAACTAAACTGTTTCATGAATTCCATTTGTAAATACAATGTATTTATTAACACGTCAACTTTTATCATTCAATAATATTAATATTACCGATTCTTTGGTTGATTGTTTTTTCGTAAAATAAAACTCTCAAAGATCGTGTATCTATGTACGTGTCATGATTGTCCCAACGGGAGAGTTATTTGCAACATAGGGGCTATAGAGTTGTACCGTTTGTGAATGTTGAGATGAAACGGCAATGGATACACGGCAAATAATACCGGTGTAACAGTGGTGGTGGTACTTATATAGTACTACAGTATGGGAAAGGACGAAATCGATGACGTCATACGGAGCAAGAGCTAGAACGTGGAGAGAGAGTGAGAGAGAGTGTGTTGTCGCCGTTTCGGCGGGGATTGAGCTCGCCCACCACCCTACGGGCACGAGAACGAGGAGCGTTCGCAGCAGACTGGTCAACGCGCACACCACAGAGTAGAGTTTGTGCACACGGTGAAAAGGGAACACAGAGCGAGAGCATCGGCCCAAAAGGCTGCTGCGTACCTCCGCCTTTTTTTTCTCTCGCTTTCGTCCTCTCCGTGCGGTCTCGCGCTCTCATTTTCTTTCTCACTCTCCTCGTACCTACGAAACTGATATACCGTGTGAAACGCGGACGGGAAAAGCCGGTGGTGTTTCCCCAAGGTGGAATTAAGGAGAAATAGAACAATTTGAAAATAGAAGGGTTCGACGGGATGCTGGCGGGAGAGCGACGACTGCTCGATATTCGAGAATAATAATTATGTTTGTGTGCTTCGAGAAAACAAAAGGAATACTCTATTGGTTAATTATTCGATCACAATAATGACAGGATACCCGAGTAATTTTATGCGCGCCACGCAACGATTAAAGAGAACGCAATCGTGGTAAACGGAACGGAAATAAATGTGTCAACACATTTTATGGATAACAATGAGAGTGTAGAAATTTGTTAGTTCGCGCGGCGAAATGTGTATTTGTTGCGAGGGTTATCGAATAAGGTGTTTTTATGAGACGAATCAACGAGAGGAGCATGAGGAGAAGAAGGAAGAAAAAGAGAAAAGCGATAGAAGCGAAAAATAATATTTGCCCCGATGGAAATGTCGATTTTGATAACAACGATGGCGTGATAGAGTTTCATAGATCATTGGATTAGGGTATGTGCTACATACATATATATCGGAGTATATCTCGCGGAGCTGTAACTAGTTGAAACGCTATTACAGAAAACGTGTGTCAAGTGCAGAACTGCCGCCAAGAGAGAAAGAGAGAGGAATAAGGGAGTAAGGAAAAAAATAGAAAATAATAACACTCACCTCATCAGCGAACAGCCGGCTAATCGCGCGAAAGCATGTGCACGACGTTTTTGCCCCGGGCACTCTTGACATTTTTTGGGATTGTGACGCTTTTGAATCGCGCACGAGGAGGCGACGAGAGGGTCGTTAGCCCCGGCGAACAAGCGACAAGACGTCTCGACATTGGAGCGAATCATGTCGCGTATAATATGTGCAATCTCACCGAGACCACGACGGATCTACGTACGTTAGTTTGTCGTGGTGCCGGCTTCTCATCCGTTCAACAATCACTCGATTCACCATCGATCGTTCCTTATGTCTCGAATCTCACGAAGCTGTAAGTATAGAAAAAAGAAAGAAAAAAATATTAGACAAGTAGAGGATGAGGCATATTTACATCATGTTCTATACAATCCATGAATAATTAAATTTTTTTAAATCCCCTATCTTATCAGTGATTAATTGTCTTGTCGCTATAATGAAATGAAAAAAAGTGTGACATTTAATTACCAATAAAGTAGAAAAAACTACTGACCCTAAAGCACTTGTCATTGAATAAAGTACAGAAGTACTTTAATGGTGAATGGGATAAATGAACAAGTAATGCTTAAATTTCATTTAAATTCATTTAAGGTAGTAGTCTGGTAACTTAAGCCGATTTTCATTTTTTTTGGAGGGCGTTTTTTTGTAGGAAAATAAAAATGAATCATTTCGATATTTAGGATGTTTTTATTTACATATTAAAGATACAAAAAAAATGTAATCGTTTATTATTATTATTATTGATCGAAGTTGGCACCTCGAAAAAAAAGCGCGTGGGTGGCCCCGGTGATTTTGGCTCTTGATGTTATCTGAAATAAAAAATTCTTGATTATTCTTAATCTATAGACATGTCATTCTGGTCGGAACTACTGAAGTTAAATTTCATGGATAAATAACAAAATGGCGGACTTTGGAAAAAAAAGTTTTTTTTTCTTCAGTAGTTCCGACCAGAATGACATGTCTATAGATTAAGAATAATCAAGAATTTTTTATTTCAGATAACATCAAGAGCCAAAATCACCGGGGCCACCCACGCGCTTTTTTTTCGAGGTGCCAACTTCGATCAATAATAATAATAATAATAAACTATTAAATTTTTTCAACATAATTTTTTTTTGTATCTTTAATATGTAAATAAAAACATCCTAAATAACCAAAACGATTCATTTTTATTTTCCTACAAAAAACGCCCTCCAAAAAAGACATGAAAATCGGCTTAAGTTACCAGACTACTACCTTAAAGGTTGAACGGTTGCAAAAAGAGTGGGCACAGATTGGAGGTACAACTTCCTCAGGAAGCACGATTAGAGCGATTTTAGTGCATCAAATCCTTTTTGGCAAGAATGCAAAAAATACTATGAAAAACAAAGCAATGAAGAAAGACCCATTACTTTTTCAATTATCCATGACTCATTAATTTTGTGCATTGAAAAATGTCGTAAAATTAAATTGAATGGATAAGGGGTAATGAAGGGGTAAAGTAATGACATCACTTTCTCCGTTACTTTACTTTTTGTGATACTTTTTAATGAATTGTTATGGAAAGAATTTTTTTTAGGTTTGTTTTCAATAAATAGACATTTTGTTCTCGTGAAAATATAAAAAGATTTAGGGAATAAGTATCGATGTTTTTTTTCTTGACTACTTCTTTAGTTTTTATCATTATTGCTATTACTTTTCTCGGAGGAGGAATGTCCGTACAGTACATACGTGCGTGCATGCCCGCGTGCATAAATAAGTCAGATATATATATACTATACAGGATGTAACGAAGCGAAAGAGTCTTCCGATGAGTGGGCGTACGTGCTCGGTATTAACGTCGATTCGATTGAATTTCAGCACTGGTTGACCTAGTATTTCGATTCTCTCGCGAACGGCACAACTATCGAAAGTTTATAGAGGCCGCAAGACGCGACGCTATATATATATATATGTATATAGGTATATATTCAATTAATCCGCTTAAACACGTATCTCACGTAGGGGGACACATTTACCCAATTGAACAACATACAGTTTATATGATATATAATGCATACGAAGAAACACCAAAATCCAACGAAACACCTGTATGATAAGAAAAAATGCTCTTCTGAATTTTAAGGATGTAATGCCCAAAAAGTAGTGGACTTTTAAAACCGGTTTCTTGCCAGCTGGCTCTTGAACGAGCAACGTTATTCAATTGATCCAAATACATGTATAATTAACATGGAAAAAGATGAACGAGGAAAAATTTACATTCAGATGGGGTTATTTATTGCAATTGCCTGAGAGATGAATATAAAGTTGTAGAAATAAATTTTAAACTACTTCTTCAACACGAACATTGCATCGTTCGTTTAAAGGAGTTATACGCAGTTAGGAGACCGAAAAAAAAGAGGTTTTCAAGAATTTTTCCTGGAAAGACATTTCAATTTATTAACGTAAAAGTTTGCAAACATATTGTGGTAACTTTTAACTTTATTTTCGTATTTTTTACTTGTAAAAATTAAGATTTTCAAAGCTGCTATAGCCAATCTCCGGGAGCCCCTCTAAAAAAGGCGTCTTGCGGTGAGCACGATATATCTGGATTGGATCATCCAAAATGAAAAAAAAAACAAAAAAGATTTCGTTAATATAAGGTATTGTCTAGTATTTATTCGAAGGAATGAGCAAAAAATTAATTTTTAACAAAATAGCGGCTTCTCAACAAAAAAATCGATTTTCGATAAAAATTTTGCCCTTAAATTGTTTATAAAGTGGAAAATATTTATCGGCGAGAAAAAACCTTCAATCAATCACTAAAAAATATATTTATAAAGCTTGTGTAAAAATTTGAGACTGATCGGTTTAAGGTAGTAGTCTGGTAACTTAAGCCGATTTTCATGTCTTTTTTGGAGGGCGCTTTTTTGTAGGAAAATAAAAATGAATCGTTTTGGATATTTAGGATGTTTTTATTTACATATTACAGATACAAAAAAAAAATTTTTTGAAAAAATTTAATAGTTTATTATTATTATTATTATTGATCGAAGTTGGCACCTCGAAAAAAAAGCGCGTGGGTGGCCCCGGTGATGTTGGCTCTTGATGTTATCTGAAATCAATAATTCTTGATAATTCTTAATCTATAGACATGTCATTCTGGTCGGAACTACCAAAGTTAAATTTCATGGATAAATAACAAAATGGCGGACTTTGGAAAAAACAGTTTTTTTCCAAAGTCCGCCATTGTCTATACATTAAGACATGTCTATAGATCAAGAATTATTGATTTCAGATAACATAAAGAGCCAAAATCACTGGGGTCACCCACGCGCTTTTTTTTCGAGGTGCCAACTTCGATCAATAATAATAAACTATTAAATTTAAAAAAAAAATTTTTTTTTGTATCTTCAATATGTAAATAAAAACATCCTAAATTTCCAAAACGATCCATTTTTATTTTCCTACAAAAAAAGACCCTCCAAAAAAGACATGAAAATCGGCTTAAGTTACCAGATTACTACCTTAACCGTTTCCGAGGAGTCTTATTCACCGACTTTAAAAACACAGTTTTGAGAAAAACGCATTGAAACTTTCAAAATCATGCTCAGACGCTCCGAGATGTCTTTACAAATATGCGTGTAACTTCGAGAATATTTGTCGGATTGACTTGAGATTTTCTGTGTATATACTTAAATATATGTACATTACGAAGATGAAATAATTTTTTTTTCACATTTTTGAAAATCCTGACTGCGTATAATCCCTTAGACATTTGCTCAGACGCCTCAATACCCATAGGTGTAAAAAATTTCTCAATGACACGGTATGAAAATTAAATTCGGGTTTCGTCCAGGGGGAAATAATCGAGTTGGACTTGGAGTTCGAGAAGCAGCAGCTGTCGGGCTTGAATGATATTCTTTTTTTCTTTTTAGTTCCGCGCACTCTATTTATAAGCAGGTTAGAGCTTTTGAGATCGGATGCACCCGGCCGGTGCATCCACGGGAGAAAGCGTTTAAAAAGTATTATCAAAAAAATTTAAAAAATATTTTTTACAATTTTTCACATCGTCAAATTTGTAAATATATGTCGAATATATCTTACATCCATTTATACGAATAAATTATAAGCCTAACGACGAGACAAACAGAGGAAGTAAAGAGAATTCCACGTACGATTAATTTAACAATAATATAATCATCGAAATATGATTTTTTTCCATTGCTCCGAAAATTACTCTATTTCTTTTTTCCTTCGTTTCCTTCCGTTGCAGTGACTTGACGAGCAACAATATTACGTACATTCCTGGGCACGCCTTTCAACGCCTGGAAAATCTTGAAATTTTGTGAGTTGGAGACACAGGGTATTACTAAGAGTATACCGGAGCACTTTTTATTCGAGGATCAGCGATTATTATATTAATGCTTCTCTAAAATATATTTCCTTTCTTCGACCTTCTATTATGCGTTAGTGAAGGTTTTTCCCCGAATGATCAGAAAAAGTACGAAATTTATCTAATAATTCGGAACTATAAGTACGAGAGATTTATAAAAAGATGATAATAAGAAAGGAGATTCTAGCATAAAAATTTCTGATCCTCGGTCAAAAAATGTACGTACTGTATTGAAACGATAATTATATTTTTCATCTACGACCGGACGGTACAGATTACTGCGACGAAATCATCTGAGCTCCATAGACGACGGGGCGTTTGTCAATTTATCAAATTTACGGGTTTTGTGAGTACGAAGAAGAAAAATCTCGAAGAATTTTTTGTGAATATTGTGCGATTATTGCGAATTGATGAAAAATTATGTATTACGTTACAGGGAACTGGATGACAATAATTTGTCGGGTATTCCCAAAGCTTTTGTACAACTCAAGAGTTTGGAGGATTTGTAAGTTCTATACGGGAGAGATTTTTGTTTTTTTTTCCATATATGAATCTACATGAAAAAAAAATCTTCATTGTCACAGATCCATATCGAACAACAGAATTACAAGACTCGAAAATGAGGTTTTCTTGGCTAACACAAATCTCATGTCTCTCGATCTTCGTGGAAATCCCATAAGGGAGATAAGCGACAGGACTTTTCAAAATCATCACAGGCTTCGAAAATTGTGAGTTGCCTGGAGGGCATGAAAAATCGTACCATTTTTCAGCAACGTAACGAGCCAATACATTTTTTTTCTCACTTCTCTTACCGGCTCTAATTCTACGGCCTATCAGAATTCTTTCGAACATCAAAGGCCTTAATAAATTTCCAAATCTTAATGGTACGGGATCACTGGAGTTACTTAGACTGGATCGTGCGTCACTGGGACATGTACCGGATGATTTTTGTCGACATTGTCCAAAGATGAAAAGTTTGTGAGTGGATTGGAAAATATTCGAGGTGCAGAAAGAGTAGAACGAAAAAGTGTACATTTTTAACGCTACTCAAGCTACTTTACCCTTTCAGCGATATCAAGTCAAATTTTTTGGTGCGAGTGCCGACACTCGACGAATGCAGGGATCTTCGGGTTCTGTGAGTGTACATTTTATCATCTTATAGCTTTTTTTTTTCTAAAATAAGATTATTTATGAAATTTTAACTATTGACCCGCAGAGATTTAGCGAGTAACAGAATCACGTCGCTGTCGGGTCGACCATTCGCGAGTCTGGGTTCTCTGCACGATTTACTACTCTCAAACAACAATCTACGAACGATTCCACGCGATGCATTCATCGGTTTATCGCGTCTACAAATATTGTAAGTTCTCAATTTTTTCTGCGTTGTTTGTAATAATACGAAAACTACCGACACAATGAATAACACCGAAAAATCTTATTTATATACGTTTTTTTCAGAGATTTGGAAAATAACGAAATTCATGATATAGATCCAGAAGCATTCCGTGAGATTCAACGATTGGAGGACTTGTGAGTAAAATAAAATGGACATACGGTCGATTACGATATAGGGAAAATTAATGTTTTTGGGCCTTTTTTTTTGTTTGGCTACTCAGGAATCTGGGTAACAACGTTTTCCCAACTTTACCGGTTCAGGGACTTTCGAGTTTGCTTCATCTGAAAACATTCAACAATCCGGCATTGCGCGAATTTCCATCGCCCGAAAAATTTCCAAAGGTTCAAACGATGATACTCTCGTACGCGTATCATTGTTGCTCGTTCATCGAGACGGAAATTGACGAGTCAATTGTCAAGGTACCGGTACGAGAATCCGTGCTATTTCCCACTGACAACGAATTTAATATGGATCTTTGGAACTCGAGTCTCACGGATATATGGCCCCAATGGCGTGAGTACATCAACGTCACAACGTAATTTATATATGTGTGCGAATGAATATATTTTTGCTTTATAATTTACGAGAAAAAATAATAATCTGACATTTTAGACAACTTGAGCAACAAATTCGGCTCACAGATAAATGAACTTTTGGACAACTTTGGTTCAGATTTTACTTATCCCGGTAACTTGCCGTCCTACGCCGAGGATTATTACGACGATCAAGAGGCACGAATAAGCCTCACGGGACAAATGAGGATACGGAATATGCGTATTCAATGTTTACCGCAGCCTGGTTCGCATCTCCTATCTCATAATAACGAAATTTAAGGGGGAGGCTTCGCGATTTAAATGTCGGAAAAAGTGTTTGATTTTTTTTTATGATCCGAAAATAAATTCTATCGACAATTCCAAATGTGAAATTGTTCAAAATGCTTCTTCGCCAGTGTAAAAAAATATTCGGATCGGTATGTGAAAAATTGTAAGAGGAGTTCTTTTTTTTTAATGTTAGTTTTATTTTGAAAAAATGCACCTCCCATAATTTTTTAAAATTCGCATCCGAATATTTGTTTGGATGATCGTAGAAACATTTTCAACGATTCCCTTGGGATTTTCGGTAAGAATTTTTTCTCCGGTATGTTAAAAAACATCCTGCAGCTCCTCCCTTAAGGTAACAGTCTGGTAACTTAAGCCGATTTTCATGTCTTTTTTGGAGGGCATTTTTTTGTAGGAAAATAAAAATGAATCGTTTTGGATATTTAGGATGTTTTTATTTACATATTAAAGATACAAAAAAAGCACCTCGAAAAAAAGCGCGTGGCTGGCCCCGGTGATTTTGGCTCTTGATGTAATCTGAAATAAAAAAATTCTTGATAATTCCTAATCCATAGACATGTCATTTTGATCGGAACTACTGAAGTTAAATTTCATGGAAAATAACAAAATGGCGGACTTTGGAAAAAACGTTTTTTTTCTCCAAAGTCCGCCATTTTGTTATTTATCCATGAAATTTAACTTCAGTAGTTTCGACCAGAATGACATGTCTATAGATTGAGAATTATTAAGAATTTTTGATTTCAGATAACATCAAGAGCCAAAATCGCCGGGGCCACTCACGCGTTTTTTTTCGAGGTACCAACTTCGATCAATAATAATAATAATAAACTATTAAATTTTTTCAAAAATTGTTTTTTTTGTATCTTTAATATGTAAATAAAAACATCCTAAATATCCAAAACGATTCATTTTTCCTACAAAAAAACGCCCTCCAAAAAAGACATGAAAATCGGCTTAAGTTACCAGACCACTATCTTAAGGATCCTTCGCGTATATCGTCCTCGGAAAAAATGAGATTCGATGAGAATTTTGTACAAAAAATGTGTAAAAACACATTAACGATAATAATTACGCCAAAAATATATGTGATCGAATAAAACTTTACGTTCGATTGTATACGCGAAGCCTCTTCAAGAAAAAAAGGAAATGATTCGAAAAAAAAATGTATGCAACGTGTACATGTGGTTTCAGGACCATTTTTGCCGTGTCGCGACTTGTTCGATTGGTGGACATTGAGATGCGGAGTATGGGTTGTATTTCTACTGGCAATGCTCGGCAATGGAACCGTCGTCTTCGTCATAATATTTTCACGAAGTAAACTGGACGTACCGAGATTTTTGGTATGCAATTTGGCAGCCGCTGATTTTTTTATGGGCATCTATCTCGGTACGTTATTTAATCGACATTTCAATCGAATCAAAATCCAGAAATGAAAAACAGATTTCATTTTTTATCTCAAACAGGACTCCTAGCGGTTGTGGACGCGTCGACTCTCGGTGAATTTCGAAAATACGCGATACCCTGGCAAATGTCAGTCGGTTGTCAACTCGCCGGTTTCCTCGGGGTACTGAGTTCCGAGCTTAGTGTCTATACCCTAGCGGTAATAACGCTCGAGAGAAATTACGCGATAACACATGCGATGCATCTCAACAAGAGGCTCTCGTTGAAACACGCCGGTTACATAATGAGTATTGGTTGGATATTTGCACTGTCAATGGCGACATTGCCGCTTCTCGGTGCTTCGGATTATCGAAAATTTGCCATATGTCTGCCGTTCGAGACGAGCGGTACAGCCTCGTTGGTTTATGTTGTATTCCTGATGCTGATCAATGGCGTAGCTTTTCTAATTCTAATGGGCTGTTATCTGAAGATGTATTGTGCAATAAGGGGTTCACAAGCTTGGAACTCGAACGACTCGAGAATAGCAAAACGCATGGCGTTGCTAGTTTTCACGGATTTTCTCTGTTGGTCGCCAATTGCATTTTTCTCGTTGACCGCAACTTTTGGACTTCAGCTTGTGTCGCTCGAGCAAGCGAAGGTTTTTGCGGTTTTCGTCTTACCGTTGAATTCCTGTTGCAATCCGTTTCTCTACGCCATATTGACGAAACAATTCAAGAAAGATTGCGTACTTATCTGCAAAGCCATCGAGGAATCTCGCGTGACACGCGGCATCGGTAGATGCAGGCACAGCTCGAATTTTAGTAATCGTCAGACACCGGCAAATACGAATAGCCTCGTGGACAGATCGTCGCGCGACAATAATAATCCACCGACGGTGGGACGTGAGGCCGATGGTGGTCTCAATAATCCCGATGGTTGTACGTGCAACGCGAGACTAGTAAGGAATACGGAAGTCGGTGGACGTGTAACGATTAATCGCGGCGACGGAGATTTTTCCGACCAGACCAGTTGGTGGGGAGCCAGAATTCTCGTTTGTCCGTGCTCTCAGCATCAGAGACAGAGGCACAATCGTAGCGATCAGTATGCCTATCGGATCGCTGAGATACAGCAGAAGCAGCACAAACGCGCGTCCTCGGTATCGTCGAGCGAAAATTTTTCATCATCACGCTCGGACTCGTGGCGTCAACAGGCACAGCATCATTGTGGCATACCGCTCAGGCTCCTTGATCCAAAGAGGCGAGCTTCGAGCTGGCTCATTACGCGAAAACCATCGCAGGATTCGAATCTTAGCTCGTCACGCAATGACTCGTCGGGTTCGGCCACTACAGCGAGTACGAGCACTTGGAGAATATCAAGATCCAGCGCTTCGCTCGATGCTAGTACACGTAGCTCGTCGGCACCAAGACCTGTAAGGCCGAAACCTCGACTCACGAGACAATTGGCTATTCAGGACGAGGCCGAACCTCCTGGTTCACCGTCGAGACTGGCTGTTAGATTGCTCGCTACCATACCCTCGGCGGCTGAGATGAGCGAACAACAGGATGACGATTCAAACGCCTCACCCACGGCTGTTATTCTCGAGAAACCCTAATGATAAAGCTAGATATATGAGATGATGTTGAAGTTTGCATCGCTGGAACTTGACGAAAATAGGTTTCTTATATTTTCATTTTCGGTATTGCTCGCGCTTCTCTTGCCCATTTAGGTCCAGGTCCTTAAAGGAGACTCCAAAAGAACGTTTCAACGATTTTTTTCCTCGATAATTCAACCTCAAGAGGGTTGAATGGTATGCAAAATACATTTTCGTTGCATTGCAACGATGCAAACTTCAACGTCATTATATGAGTATATATATAGTATATTTATATAGTGATAAGATACAAAAACGGTTAACGGCGGTATGCAGTAGGTGTCTTGAGAGTTTTTGGGGTCGATCTTCAATGTGACATGGACCCAGTGTTCTAAGCATTACGAGGGGGGACCCAAAAAAAACGGGAATTTCGTCATAATTTCTTTATTTTTTAATATTTTTACACCAAATTTTGATCACCTTCAAAGTATTCTCCTTTGACCACAACGCACCTCTACAAATGATCCTTCCAATGTTCAAAACATTTTTTAAATTCAATTATCGGGATGTTCTTTAGACCTTCCAACGATTTTTGTTTTACCTCCTCCACAGTGGCAAAACGCTTGATTGCTGCTTTGTTTCGGGGTCGTATCCATAGCACCACGATTCATCACCAGTAATCACCTTGGAAAAAAGTTCAGGGTCCTCTTCGAGCTGATTTTGAAGTTCAAAACATGCCTGAAGTCGACTTGCTCGTCTGTGAGAAGGCGAGGGACAAATTTGGCTGCAACTTTGCTCATGTGCAAATCTTTGGATAAAATCCTCTGAATTGAACTCCATGATATCCCAGTCATCTCACAGAGTTGATCAATGGTTCGACGACGGTCTTCATGAATGAGAGCATTGATTTTGTCGACGTTTTCGTCACTTCTTGGCGTTGAGGGACGTCCTGAACGGGGTTGGTCTTCAATTGACATTTCTCCATTTTAAAAACGTGAAAACCACTCGTAGACTCTGGTTTTACTTAGGCAGCATCTCCATAAGCAGTCTTGAGCATTACAGTAGTTTCCGCGGCCGATTTCCCCAACAGGAAACAAAATTTCACAGTCGCGCGTTGCTCTCGACAATCGGCCATCACGTTTTCGCCGAAATGGACAAAGTTGTTTCACTACAAATATTCCCACGGGCGAACCGATGCACTCACGGTGACAGAATTTCACACACTAACTCAGGAGACGTGTCCCCAACGGACACCTGGTCGAGCAATGGGTTCCCCGACGCTCCCTCCCCACCGCAGCGCAATTCCCGTTTTTTTTGGGTCCCCCCTGGTATAACGACGAAATTATAATTTCTCTATGGACTTTATATATCGGACCTTTTATTTAAGTTTTTCGATGGCGGTCCAATTCGCACGGAGAAGAACTTTATGGACAGAAATGAGTGGCTCTAGTTATTTTCAAAAAAGCATTTTTTTCCTTTATTTTTTACATAATTTCCATATAATCTATTGTTTTTTTTAATTCGACTTACGGCATTTGTAAATGCTTTAAGTCGAATGTTTTCTCTTTTCTCCATAATGTAAATATAACTGGAAGAGTAAAAAAAATCCTTTTCAACTTCTGTTATTTCGATCCTGAGACCACAAATTCCGAATTACCGCAAGGTGTGACCAATAGGGGACTATTGTCAGAGGACTTAAATAAAACTCCGAAATAAAGTCCATCGGGAAATAATTATTATTTCTCAAGAGATACGACGTTAAAGCTCCTCTTTTATTCTATTTGTTATATACCTACTTGTATATTGTACAAGGGTGAGAGCGCGTCATTTTATTTATTTATTTTTTCTATTCGCGCCTCTTATCGCTGCTCAGTCCACTCAAATGAGTTTCTCTCAAAATGCCGCGTTGAAGACACTTTTCGTTAACCAAATAAATGATACATCGATCGAATCGCAATAGTATTTATCAATTATAAGACTGACCGCGCGTATTTCATTTATACGCGTAGCATTTAACGCGTATCTTATTGTGTATGATAATAAATATATGACATATATATATATATATAAATTATATATGTATGGAAGGCATTCCAAAAGAAAGCTGTATTATACGAAATTTGTGTATCGAGACACGCTCATTTTTTCATTCAATTATATCTTGTGCTAATATGGCTGCCTATATTAAATATAGCTAACAACACCGCGATTACTAACCTTCGATATAACATCCGTACTAACATTGGGATTGTTCAAATTTATATTTTCATTACTCGGGAGTAACGTCGCGCATCTTTTGCCAACTAATATATGGAGATGTAGTTTTTAGCGTGGGTAATAGATCTACTCACGAAATTTTTTTTGTCGATCTTTGAAACCGAGATGATTGGACGAAGATCTCTATCCACGCGCTTTTCTCTCAGTGCTATCTAAAAAAAAAACGGAATTAAGATGAGAAAAATAATTTTGCCAATCTCGTATAAACGCCATTATAAAAACATAAATAAATGCGATACGATAATTACGCTAAGATTCAAATTAGTTATATATGCAATAAAATTTTATTAATCAAATCTACGTGACAAAATTATAAATACGCTGATATTGTGCGTTTATTAATAATCGTGCTCATTTGCATTACGCCATGGTATTGAAACAGTACGATTTATGTGGTTATTATATATTTATTTATAAATTACCCCAGACCCGATACTCTGGGGCACAAATATATTCCAACAGAATGTGGAAAAAAAATAGGTTTTCCGATTTTTCAACAATTTAATCTTCGATAAAATTCAATTTAATACACCATTCTCTAATTTATATTGAAAAAAGAAGAAATTCATCTGTACTAAGGATATTGCTTCACATATACAATCCCAACCAAAAATGTTATTCTAACAGAATTTAAGAATTCAAAAAAAAATCAATCCTGTCGAAGATGCAAAATAAATTTCGATTTTGCACAATAATAATAATGCCAAAAAGTTATTCATAAAATAGTACAAAAGAAATTGTTTTCATGAGAATACTAAAAAAAACGTTTTCTGACGATTTATTAAACAATTGTTTTTTTTCAACTACTTTATTAATAATTTTTTGGCATTGTTATTATTTTAAATCGAGTATCCCAGGTATCTTCAATATCGTTAATTTTTTGCAAATTTTTTTCGTATAGCCAAGTACTCAAAATTCCTATTGAATCTCACTTTTGGCTGGGAAGGTATACGCGGTACATTCTGAAAAATATTTTTTTTGCCTATTCAAAAAACTGATTTAGCGGAAAAACGTCATGGGGTACTTTCGTACCCCATGACGTAGATTGTACGTATAGTACAATCAATAGGGAGCCCGTTACTCTTGTCCATAATCCACTAAATTACAGGAGTTATTTTTTTTTTTAGTTAGGTTCAGTATCACGTACTGAGTGTAAATGAACAACATCCTCACAAATTATATGACCGGAAGTGCCGCCATTTTGAGGAAAACCGTATCGGCCAATATCTCCGTTACCGTGCACTTTAGGCTAAAAATGGTAATAACCTTTCTTGTAGATAATTGAATTTCCTATCTTTTTTTCTAAATAATTTTTTTTGTATCACCTACCGTTTACGACTTATATGACTGTTAAAATTTTTTTATTCACTTTTTGACCTGTATCTTTCTTAATAATTGTTTAAACAATAAAATGCTAATAACTTATCTTTTAAATCCATTAATTTCCCACACTTTTTATCTTCTAACTTTTTTGTCTGAAGTTAATATTCTCAAAGTTATAACGCGTTTTCATTAGCCTTGCACCCAGTGGCGCACCATTGAACGCGTTATAACTTTGAGAATATTAATTTTAGACAAAAAAGTTTTAAATAAAAGCTTCGGAAAATGTATGGATTTAAAAGATAAGTTATTAGCATTTTATTGTTTAAACAATTATTAGGAGAGATCGGGGTGAAAAAGTGAATAAATAAATTTTAACGGTCGTATAAGTCGTAAACGGTAAGTGATACAAAAAAAATGATTTAGTAAAAAAGATGGGAAATTTAATTATATACAAGAAAGGTTATTACCATTTTTGGCCTAAAGTGCATGGTAACGGAGATATTGGCCGATACGGTTTTCCTCAAAATGGCGGCACTTCCGGTCACTTAATTTGTGAGGATTTTGTTCATTTACATTCAGTACGTGATACTGGACCTAATTTAAAAAAATAAAAATAACTTCCGTAATTTAGTGCGTCATAATATTACCTACTGATTGTACTGGTACGCGAAGAAATGAGATGTGTCAGTTCTAGGGTTAAACACACGAACAAAAAAAAATACATACATATATATATATATATATATATATATATATAGAACTGGCCCGTGTAGTCATCTATTCTACCAAGTTGTTATATTATAAACCTGCCAGTGTATCATCGATTGACTGATGATCGCGTTTTAACATGACAATTTTGACTATACGTTGACCGTCGTGTGTCCACAACACACTTTTTGTACAATTACGCCGAGCAAACAATAATACGACCCTTTTTTATTACGCCAACGGTAATTTTCCATATACGCGAGATGTATATCGACAACGTACGTTTTTTAAAGAGATTTATATAGGCAAGTTCAACAGACGCGCATATATACATATGTATACATGTGTTCCGGTCGTGAAGAAAACAAAAATAAAAATAGTACAAGCAGAAAAGAGAGTGTAAAAATGCTTACATCGCTGTAGGATCTTCGTTGATCGTGCACTGTTTTTCTCCGCGTCGTTTTCGTTGTTTCTTCCGCGCCCACGAACACAGCGGAACTTTTATCATGGTGTTGAGTATCAAAATAATATTACAAATTTTCATTAACCGACTCTCGCAATTTCACTTTTTCGGACTTATATACAAAGCTCTCGCGGTACAAACGTTCAAATAACGTAAACACATCCACATAACTATACAATTATAAATGAGATACAAGCCGTTACGTATCGTTTCACCGTTGAGCAATTTTATGATTATGAAAAACTTTGTACCTGCTGAATGGGCAACTTAAAAAAAATAAATAAGATAGAAGCGTCATCTGTTATATTTCGCGGGAAGACAGAGGAACTCACCGAAAGCGGGCTGACAAACTAACCTTTCTATAAAATAAAAATGAAAAAAATAAATTATATAACATACCTCGTTTCGGCAGGTACATACAAGGTTATAGTCTCAAATCTGCTCGAGGTTCCTATACCGCAAGTAAAACAGCCGGCGAGAGTCTGTTTATGATAGTCAGATGACTTTTTTTTCCACGCGGAAAATGTAAGATGAAAATTTATTAGGGTTATAAGCAGAGCGTAGTTAAAGGCAATAGAGTACAAGACAAAAAAAACATGAACACGAAAAAATCAGCCACCAATAAAGCGACGTGGTATATACTACCGTTGGTACTGCTATTAAAAATGCGAATGTCTTTTATCTCTACATTTTGCATTGAAAATAAAAATAAAAAAGAAACGAACGAAGAAAATAAATTGTGCTTTGTTATTATTTGAATTTCATCGTCGTTGCTCCAAGTCCATTTTTTGATTTTATTACTATTATTACAATATTCTGTAAAATAGTATTTACCAGAGATCTCTGTATAGAGATCGTCAGCAGGGAAGAAAATTCAACACATAAAATCGATGCGTCGTCCACGCACTTTTTTAAACGAATCCCTATTGTTCGTGCTCTTAAAATTTTATGAAAAAATATATTGTTTAATACGAGACGATGTTTATACTTTTTTGTATCTCAGTAAAGCTCACCATCCGGAAACCGGAAAGAATCGTTCATTACGGATCCAATATCGATTTCAAAATCGATAAAGTTTACTAATCGATCGATAACGATTATTAATAAAGAGCGAGAGGACGATCGAATGAAGAATCGTATCGAAAATCCCAAACAAGATATTATTTAAAATGATTTTCCAGTCGCATAAAATAAAAAGAACCAGACTGATACACAAGTAATTGTAAGTTTTTTTTCATTTCGAAAGTAAAATGATTCTCCAACGATTTTTTATATTAGAATCTGAATATTTGTATAGATGACCGGTAGAAACATTTCAAACAACTATCCGTTTCGTGTTTTCGATACGATATTTTTTTCCACCAAACTTAAAAAGGATCCTGAAAGCCCCTCTTCTTGATCGTTTGAGATTACTTTTATAAACAGTTTTTCTTGTTTTCTCAATCGTGTCATCCACGTACACTCGTACATGTTTTTTTTTTCGAGCATTATACTACATAGGGTTAATGAATAACTCGACGATCACCCAAATACCATGTATCTGATTCTACACAGGTGCATCATTATTATTATTACCGTAGATCATAGACGGTGAGGAAGAACCGATGAGCCAAATTTGTTGGCATACATTATCGAGGTGGTTCTAACAATAAGGTGTAAATAACCGCGCCGTGAACAGGCCCCTGGCGACAACGATATAAGCTTTTGACCGGCGTTGTTCAACCTGTTGCGGAATATTATTTCCGATCTTATGTAATATATACAATATTATATGTGCATATGCTATCATAATATTCTACGTTTAATCGTAATCGTTACTTTTACCGGAAAATATGCGACCCTAACACATGTCACTCAAATACAATTATCGTACAATTATTTATATATGGGCGATTCTGTGTGAAAATCAATGACCCGTTATTTAAACACTTATTTAATCTTAAAATGTAAACTTAAATAAGTCGCAGAAGTCTGATTTGACGTGAATGGCCCGTATATCTGTTTGTCGAATACGCACAATGATAACACGATAATTAGATCTCGTAAACTTTCCATCGCCTAAAACTCTAATCCGCTGACTAACCATTAAACTTTGAATAATTATTAATAATAATCGTTGCAACAAAAATAATCTCGCGTTGATAAAAAACATTTGTATCTATACACACCCGCGATTTCCCTGAAAGTTTTTTTTTCCTTTTTTTTTTTTTTCAATATTCATCAACGACGGTTATTCATTAACCGCTCGCGAGTGCTGTCATTGTGCGCATCCTCGCGTATTGAGTACTACAATGTAAATTTATATACAACTGCGGTCGGCGGTCTTAATTTGTATAGGAAGTACGCTTTTTTTTAAATATTTTTTTGTTTTTTTCGTCCAGACTGACGTTACACACTTACAGACAAGGTTCATTATCTTAACCGATCCTACCCTTGTGAATCGAACTGCTCAGAGCAAAATTTTTTATATTTTTAATTCTTCTTTCTCCTCTTAATATTCTCATTAATGCAGTCTCACAGTGATCGTTGCTCGAAAAAACAGAAACAAAAGTTTAGACCCAACTACAACGCACATTATTCTTTCTCGCGTCTCTGTGTGAATCTCGACTCGTTAGGTCCATTAGGTATGGTAAATTGCTCTCATCGCAATACAAGAACAATCTCGTCGTAC